>PVKA01022660.1:6604-36858 GCA_004027165.1 Ctenomys sociabilis | reverse complement strand
TTATATATCAACACATGAACTTTATATTTCCTATGTGGTCATTGAAGTCTTCTCAGGGTTTATCTTGTAGTCCTGTACATTATTCTGTAGTTCCTTTGTCTGTGTCATCCATGTGGATGAGTCACGGCCAATGCTTGACCAGAATGCTCTCTGTGAGAGCCTGAGAAAAAGATTTCTCTTCATGTGACTCTCCCCAGGAGTTGGCTGATTTCTTGATAAGAGTCACTGTTCCTGGAGTGAGATGGGAATATAGTGGTGTTGAACTTACATCTGTCACATGACCAGGGACGTAGAACATTATTTCATATATTTATTTAATGTTTTTATTTCTTCATCTGAGAAGTGTGTATTCATCTCAGATGCCCATGTTTGGATTGGGTCTTCAAGTTTGGGAAGTCTGATGCTTTAGTTCTTACATGTTCTCAATAGTAATCCTTCATCTGAGGTAGAGCTGGAAACCTCGTTCCCACATTGTGGATTGTCTCTTTACTCTGTTGGTAGTTTCTCTTGTTGTGCTAAAGTTTTAAATAAGCCAAAATCTAATTGTTGATTCCATACAATACGTGCTGTGGGATCAGCATTTTATTTATAAAGTCCTTGCCTTTCTGACTGTCGTCAAGAATTTTACCTATCCTTTCTTCCAGCATATTTAACGTTTCTGTTTTACTATTTAGATCTTTGATCCATTTCAAATTGAGTTTATTGTATGGTGAAAAATATGCATCTAATTTTAATCTCAGGTCTCGACAGAGCCAGTTTTTCCAGCACCATTTATTCCAATGCCAAATTAGAGTGACCATTAATTTGCCTTATTTAACTGTTTGAACTAGGATTCTTGTTATTTAATGAAGTGTGAAACAGTTCACAAAAATCACATAAAGTATATAATTCTTACTATGGGAATTTTACCCTCACTGCTTAAAATTTCAGATGGGTTAGGAATAAAAGAGAGAAGTGGAAGAAGAGGAAAAAGACAAAACAAAACTGGCATTACAACAACAACAACAAAGGTAGAGAAAAAAAAAAAAAAACCTAAAAGTCCCCTTCCAGTATTGCCTTTGCTGTCACCAGTAGACAGTATGTGAAGATAGAGTCCCAGTGCATGCTGATCTATTCCTGCAAACCAGCAGTAGCATTTCAGTACAGTAATGGATGATCTCACAGAGCCTGGGCCTTCTGGCTGAGACCAGACTCATTGAGCTTGCAGCTGTCAGGACACCTTCCATGGGCCTGGAAATCACTAGGAGCCAGTAAATGGAGGCAACAGCCACTCTGAGTTCTGAGCTCAGCCAGCCCCACTCTTAGCATGGCTCTTGGCCAATCACTGTCAGTGGGAACAGTTAGCAGTCAGGATTCACTACCAGCTAGTTCAGTCTTTCATGTCCAGTCTTCCTCTCCACTGTTGCAATCCTCTGTGGAGGCCTCTGGGGTCTCCAGCAGTCACTGTGTGTCTGTAGGCTTGAACTGTCCCTTGAGGAGGGAGTCCTGGCTCTGAGAAAATGGACCATTATCTTCCTCTTTCCTCTTCATTGAAGTTTCTCCTTCACTCTCTCTGTGGGCTTCAATTCACAACTAAGATCCTTCCTCGGCCAAGGGGCCAAATTTATCATCTTGTCCATCATCTTGCTATATTCCAGCATCTGGACACCAGCACTCAGAGAGTCCCATACTCTGCTGCTTATCACTCTGTCTTCTGTCTCATTTTGGTGTTGATTTTTTTTTTTTTATATTAGGCCTTTATGAAAATAAAGAAATTTTTTAGTTAAATGTTACTTTTGAATATTGACATTGTAAAATATTCAAGTACAATGAGGCATCAGCTTTCTTAAATCATTTTGACATTACCATGTATCTTTTAAGAGAAACTGTTATATAAATGCATAACAAATTGGACCGGTCTAACATTGACAGATATCAGAATAATGATTCCACGTGCAGGAATGGAGCAAGGCGAGCTAGGATAAAACAGCACACAAGGTGCAATTGGTGCAAAAAGAAGCCAAGGGGATGAGAGACTCTGTGGAGAGTTCTCAAGGTATTTAACTTACAGTTCTCAGCAGAGTAAAGCACCTGCATTTGTAAGCTTACGCAAGCACAGGGACTGTGGTTTAGTCATGGGCTCCACATTCCACACTAGCCTCACCCCCAGGGTGGGCTGAGACAGCCAGAGTCTGGTTGTAGTTATGCACGCCTGTAGTCCCAGTGCTGGGGAGTCTGAAAACAGGAGTATCACCATGAGTCCAAGCTGGGCAGTGAGACCCTGCAACAACTACATGTATTAAAAAAAAAAAACAAAAAACAAAACTAACTTATTGTTGAACTCCAAGATCCCAATAAGCCAGGACAGGTTGAACATCTCCATGGCACTCTATCCTTTAAGACCTTCAAAGAACTAAAACGAATGACCACCTTGAATCCTCCAAGAACCCTTGGAACACTACTTTTGTAATAAAAATTGAATCAGGAAAGTGGAGATAATTACATGATTATATGTTTCCCTCATGGTGATTGATTTTAGAAGATTTTATAACTTTTTATAATCCCTCATCATAATCCAATAAGAGGTAATTTGCCTTCTGTTCACCTCTATTTACCATCACGCCCCAGTGCCACATCCAGTGGTGCTTTCTACCATAATGAATAGCGCACACTACTGACCTGTCAGGAGTTCGTGGCTGCAGCCACTATGTCATGTGTCGGGCTCCTCCAGCGGCTTGTGTTATTCATGATGCAGATGATACTCTTCCAGCAAATGAAGCCTCATCCACGCTGTGCCAAGTATCTCCCCAATTAGATGAGGACCCTCAATACGCAGGCTTTATGGTGGCGGTCCCTGAAAAGGTGCAAACCAGGGCACCTTTCTCATGTTTGCATCACGTTCTCCAACAGAGACATACTGTGCCCCAAACTGTTCAGATCCGGGTTAAACACGATGAAGCCTTCACTGATTTTCAGACTTTAGTTGGTAACGTTAATTGACTCCACCCAGCCCACCAACCAAGAAATCATGACCTAACCCCTCTCTTTGATACACTCAGGGCAGACCTGGCCTCCCCGTCTCCAAGAGCACTTATGTTAGAGGCTGAGGCTGTTTCCGAAAAAGTAATATGGCTCTCTCTAATGCTGCACTGTCTAGAGTTGAGCCATCATCATCCATTTATTTTTCATTTATGAATGTGGTGCAGGGTCTCACTGTGCAGGTTAGACTTGTAGTGCTTTTCCTGTTTTCAGCTTCCCCAGCCCCAGGAGCAGGGCTAACATCACCAATGTTTTAAATTATTTTTCCAACTCAGCGTATGCTGACAGGGCTCCTCAGCAGTCTCAGGGAGCCTTCAATGCCTGTATGCCAGATGCTGGTGTAGTTTTGATCACACAGGGGCGAATGTGTGCTGTGCAGTTCTTTGGTTGTGACATACAAACCATTATTGTTTCCTTCTGTTAAAGAACAGTGGCTTGTGGCAACTTTTGTCCTTTGACAGTGTGCACTGGGTGGCTTCCTCGGTGTTCTTGATTGTTTTAAGGGAGGTTTATTTTTATTTTTTTTTTTGTTTTGTTTTGTTGCAGAAGGCTGAACTCAGGCCTTCCAGCTTGCTAAGACAGTGTTCTATCACTGAGCCAAATCCCTAGCCCATTCCATAGGGTTCTTAGTTGTCATTATCTTTGAGACAAATGAACTCAATTTGTTCCTTTATGTCCTATGTGTACCCATGGAAAACAGGCTTGATTCCGTAGCCAGAGGTATTTCTCTTTTCACATGTGGGTTCATATCTGGCAGTGAAAGCTATGCAAAAGGATTCTCTTTGCAAATACAGGACATACATTTTCTGCTGCATAAAAGACTGATTTGCAGGCTGTGATGTGCCCCTTGCAAATCTTTCATCCCCTTCCTCTAAACTCTTCCCAGGTGGTGCATATGATCGTGGTGTGGTACAGCACAGGGAACACCATAACACGCACTCAGGCCAAACAGTCTTTCTCAATCATTTCACACTCTGCAGTTTCCCTTCAGTTACACCATATCCCTTGCTTTATTGGTCACTTATGTTCCTATTCTCAGTCGCTGGTGCCTCTCATGGAGGATAATTCTACAATGGACAAATTGCTAGTCACTGTTCCTGTTACTCCATCAGATAATATTTGACTGGCTTCTGCTTTGTGCAAGCAATTTCTTTTACCCTATGAACAGGTTCAACCAATCATTAAATAATATTCCTAATGTGTACTATATCTTCCCTTACTCCCCATAAGGGTTAATCCCCAAGGGCTATAATCCAATCATTTCTGGTGAATGGATGACTCCCTCATTCCTAAGATTGGCTCTCTCTGCTTGGCCTACATTTCAGTAGGTACCTCCTCACATATTACATTTGCTTCTGACCAAACTGGGAAAGTGCCACAATATGTCATTGCTCATTGTTTGAATCTTTTAGTACCCTTGGTCCCCATGGGCACTTGAGTCTGACAATGGCCTTGCTTGTAGAAAAGCTTTCTACCAAATATTTTTGAAAGTTTTACATTTCTCTTACCATAGCAATTCCTATGAACTTCGAGGTCAAGGAATTGTTCAACCTGCTCACCATACTTTCAGAATTCAACTAAAAGAACAATAGTTCCTTGAAAAATTCCAACATTATAATAGACCTCACTTGGCATTATGTACTATCAATTTCTTTCTTTCTTTCTTTCTTTCTTTCTTTCTTTCTTTCTTTCTTTCTTTCTTTCTTTCCTTCCTTCCTTCCTTCCTTCCTTCCTTCCTTCCTTCCTTCCTTCCTTCCTTCCTTCCTTCTTTCTTTCTTTCTTTCTTTCTTTCTTTCTTTCTTTCTTTCTTTCTTTCTTTCTTTCTTCCTTTCCTCTCTCTCTCTCAGATACTGCAAATCAAACTCATGACCTTGCCAGAGCCAGGGAGGCACTTGTGCTGCTGAAATATAACCCTGGCCTTACTATTAACATTCGAAGTTTCACTACATCCTATTAGGAATGGGACTGTAGCAACACAAAGACAATTCAATCAGGTAAAGAAAAGAAGCTAGGGAGGATCCTTTGGAAAGATCTGCACACTGGACAATGGAAGGGATCCAGGCCTGTGCTCATATGGGGCCAGGGCCACGTTAGCATCTTTCCAGAGAATGTTGGTGGCCTGTCTGGGTGCCAGAGTGTGCTGTCCTCCTGTATCATGGACTCAGACCCAGAGAGGTGTTGGTTCCCCCTTTGAAGAAGTCTGTGTTCAGTCTTGTGGCAGGGATGCCTTGGAGACCTTCCATATCCAATAAACAAGGATCAGCTTAGACTGAACATGGGCCCATTTAAAGAAATTGACACAGGATGCCCAGGAGATGATAAGCAATAATGGGGCTTGAAGGTATGAGTAGTTAGAGAATGCACTTTGATAGGGCAAGCAGATTGTCTATATGTTTGTTTGTCTGTTTGTCCTACCTGTGAACAGCTTCTTTTGATTTGAGTCCAACAATTTTTCTTTCTTTTTTGATTTACAATTTTGAATCACTTGTTTATAATGTATATTGCTTTATAGACCTAAAAAGCATGATTCCTCCTGGTTTGCCAGCTGGTTAAAATATCAAAAATTGGTTTCTTGGGCCAGCCAGATAGCTCAGTGGACCAAAGAACCTGCTTAGGTAAGTACAGGCACTAGATTTTGATCTCATGTGTTCCTTGCCATCCGTGTTTCCAGGGCTCATTGAGAAGGCAATCGAGACTGGGCGGGGTGGTGTGCACCTATAATCCCAGTGCTTGGGAGGCTGAAAACAGGAGGATTACTTCAAGCCCAGTCAGTGTAGTGAGACCATGTAGACCCTGTAGCAGCTAGCTGATTTACCTTGAGATACTTCCCTGCCCTCAACAGTGAGTTACTGACACTTTGGAGGGGATAGAGGCAGATGTAAGAAAAGATCATCTGTCCTTATGATACATTATGGGAGGCCTATTGGCTATTAGGTAATTTCTCTCTTTCCATATAGCTGCATGGCCATGTAATACAAGGAACATATTTTTTGAATCAGTATAAATATTGACACTTTGTCCTTTGCGAAGTTGCAGGGCCCTGCTCAGACTATGAGCTCCACTAGCTGAGCACTAACCCTGGGCACAAGTGGAGACCTTTGAACAGTCTGATGTAAAGTTACCACAGCATAGCCTGTTTTTCCTGTCCCATTGTCCACGAAGGAGCTGCCACCACAGAAAAGGGTCACATCAGGGCCAGTGAGGGGTGTGTCTCACAGGTCTTCTCTGGCTGCATATGTATGCAGAATCATCTATTGCAGTCATGTCTATCGATCTCAGTTTCCTCCTTTTATGGCAAAGAGGTGGCAGGGTTTCAGGAGGAACACGTCTTTATTTGAATGGCTGGTCCTCTAGAGGTAGAGCCTGGTATTTAGGAAGTCCATTGCCCAGTAGCTGTAGGCTCCCCTTGGAAGAAAGCAGTCCTGTCACATTGTGAGGTGTATATACAGTGAGACCTTTACCTAACATCAGCTTGGAAGCATCGGTGCTAATAGCTATAATTGCCATAGCTCTAGGGCAGGCAGGCCCCGTCTCTTTGCTAATTTGTCTAATTCATGACTCAGATACCCTATAGGCTGTTGAGTAGGTCCCTGGTCTTTTGAGAGCACTTCCAAGGCTATACTTCACCTCTCATCTATGTGTAAATTGAGATGATGTCCTGCAGGTAGGCTTAGGGCTGGGGCATTTGGGAGAGCTTGTTTAAGCTTCTGAAATGCCATTTTGGAATCAGGCTTCCACAGTAAGATGTATCTGCCTTTTGGGTCTCTCTTATAAGTTGATAGAGGGATCATGCAATCTCCCTATATCCTAGAATCCAATGGTGTCAAAAATATGTAATTAACAGGAATCCCCTTAGTTGTTTTAGGGTCCTGGGCTGTGGGAAGTAAAGAATTTAATTCTTTCTTGCCCTAGTCTCTGGGTTTCCCTGATATGATGAGGCCTAAATATTTTAGTTCAATACTACAGCTTTGTTCTTTGGATTTAGAGACCTTATGGTCTCTGTCTGCCAGAAAGTTTAGTAGAGCACAAGTACCCTGGCCACAGAGTTCTTTTAAAGGGCTCATAAAGGTATACGACTTGAAAGTTTCTATTGTAAGACTATGAACTAAGAGAGTGTAAAACAGGCCAAGTCATAAGAAAGCACTTGCCCAAAATATATGGACTGTGCCTGAACTCTTGGCAGAGTACTGTCCATGTCCATTGAGAGGCTTGGTCATGAGGACTTTTTAAATCTATTTCATACAGGGTCTATAGGGTTTCACTATACAGACAGGACTTGTAGTGATTCTCCTGTTTTCAGCCTCCCCAGCTCTGGGACTATAGGCGTGCACCACCATGCCCAGTCTCAATTGCTATCTCAGCATGCCCCGGAGCCACCATGGCACTCTGGTGATCGAACACCAGCCACTGTGCTCTGCCTAAGCAAGTACTTTAGTCAGCTGAGCTATCTGGCTGGCCCCATGAGGATTTGTAAAAGCAAAAAGAAATTGAGAGCCTATATGGAGAAGGAATACAAAAGAAAGCATCTTTTAATCTAGCATTGAAAACCAACTGGTAACTTCTGGAATCTGAGAAAGGTGCATATGGATTAGGTACCATTGTGTGGATGGGCACTATGGCATCATTTATCAACCTCAGGTGCCCTATGAACGTCCATTCCCTGATGGGTTTTTGAATTCCTAAGACTGGAGTATTGCATGAGCTGATATAGGGCTCAAGCAAGCCCTGTGCTCTTAGGTTATCAATTATAGGCACTAATCTTTTTATTTATTTTTTTTTAATTCAGGCCTTAGAAGATACTGTTTTTTGTCAGGAAAAATCATAGAATATTTGAGATATGTCTGTACTGGGGCAGCTCCCATGGCCCTACCTATTTTACCTTTACTTGCCCACACTTCAGGATTTGTTTCTGTCTCCACAAGGGGAAGATCGTATACTTGGCCTGAGGGCATCTATATTACAGTATTTAAACAAGATAAAATATCTCTCCTCCAGAGATGAGCTAGATTTTCAGGCATAATGAAAAAAGAACATGTGAAAAGAAAACCATCCTAGTTATACCATCAGGGTTGTGAAAAATACCAAATTACCTACTCTCCAGTGACTCCTTTTACTGAGATATGATGGTTAGATGGAAGGCCAGGATTAAAAAGAAGGACTGAGAGACGTGCACCAGTGTCTAGCCATAGGCTGGTTTTCTTTTCAGTGATGATTTCCCTGGGCTCCTCTGTGGAGGTGACAGTCCAGCCAGAGGTTGAAGGCAGAGAGTACCCCCAGGCTCTTCAGTCCTGCTGGTCCAACTAGAAAGATGGGTCTGAACTGTGGGATCTCCACTTCAGAGGGCAGGCTGACCTCCAGCGGTCACCTTTGCAGTCAGGGCATGGCCCAGGGGACTTGTTAAGGCAGCCTCTGTTAAGCTGGCCTGGATTGTGACAGTGGTAACAGATGACTATACTGACTGAATTCTTCTTGCAGCCATAAGAATCACAAGTTGGGCCCATCCCTATTAGTACTGCAGCAAAAGCAGCTGTTTTTTCTTGGTCTCTTGGTTTTGTCTCTTTGGCCTCCTCTTCATCATGGTTATAAAAGACTGAGGAGGCAATTCTTACTAAAGTATCAAATGGACTATCAGGAACAAAGGCCATTTTTGTAGCTTTATTTTTCTAAAATTTTCATGAAACAAACATCCTTAATAATAATTTGTTCCTCTATTAAATTAGGATCTAGGGAAGCATATTTTATTAATGCCTCTTGTGAATGATCTATGAAAGCAGAAGGGTGTTCTTTTATTTTTGGTGGGATTGTTGACAGTTTAGAATAATTGAATGGCTTAGTTCTTATACTTTTTACACCTTTAAGAATACATGTCTGAGAATGTCTCCTATTTAGTTCTCCTCTAGACCAGCAGGGATCTTGGACAGGAACTGCTCGAGCTCCAGTGGGAATGAGTGGTTCTTCTCGTCATTAAACTTCTGGCGATCTGACATTAGCAGGTTCTAATGCTATCTACCTTTCATTAGCAGTGAATGTTTGATTTGAGAGTACAATTACATCCTTTCAGTCTAGCTCATAGGTCTGACAAAGGGCTCTAATAACCTCAAAATACTTGTCAGGGTTGTCCAAAAATATTCCTAGATCTGACTTTATCTGTTTTAGGACACCAGAGTAAAAGGCACATGAACTCTGCTGGACCCATACTGTCCAACTTATAAAGGATGTTGTCGTTGAGGAGCTTGCCTAAACTCAGCTGAGGCTGGGTATAGCCTGCAGAGGGCTGGATTATAGCAGGTTTGAAAGCCTCACCCTCCACACTAGAAGAGCAAGCAGGAGAAGCCTTATGTTGAGTAACAGTGGGGGAAGATTTAATGAAGGTTGTCTTGTCCACAGGCTCTGAAAGTTGGGGGGAAAGTCTCAGGGTCTGGGATAGTGAATTTCATAGGAGCCCGAGATGTTTGCTCTTTCTGTGACTCATATCTACATTTTGAAACAAGAGGAGGACTACTTCATAATGCTTAAAAAAATCTAAGCATAAAGCCTTTTTGATTATTTTTCTTCCTTTTAACAGTAGCTAGTTGTAAAAGTGTCATAACACTTTCCTCTGCATTTTGTAGACCATGCACAAATGCAGAAAAATACTAAATGGCTCTCTTCAGCATGTAAGGATCAAACATCTTCCAGTGCTAGATGCACTCTAAAGGAGAAAGAGACTTTCACTGGGGGGTTTCCATCTGGAAAAACAAAAGGAAACTGTTCTGGGCATCCCACCTTCTTTCTAATTGGTTTGCAAGCATAAGCTACAATTGGCAATTGGTCTGGTGACAGCAATGCCTACAGAAGGATGCAAAACTTTGGAATAAACTATGGCATACATATAAAAGTTGAGTTGGAAGCAGAGCAGCCCTTCTGCTGGGCTGTGGAGGGGATCACCTCTGGAGATGGACAGAGACCACGACTGGTGCAATGTGCTCCACCCCTGCACTCAACCAAGTCTCCAGGCACTTGTCTTATTTTATCTAAGTATTTTTAGCCCCCAGACAAGTCTTAAATCTTGAAGTTCACAGGTTAAACTTATATTTATCATTGAGCAATCATATTTTACACATTGGTAAAACCACAATAAGGCTGACAAAAATCTTTCTATTTTTGCCTTAGTTAGCATATGTAAGGCAGAAATGTAAATCCTTCCCCAGGGAACTGCTATGAGCGGTAAATTGCTGCAAGCTGCCTCAGCCTAATTTCTGAAGGGGTTGCTGATTAAGCAATTTTATTAAAAACCTGGGGAGAACTTCCAGTTTGCTAGCAGAGAAAGAAAAGTACAATAAATAAGTAGAGAATTTTCAGTGGGCAGGAGCCAGTTTCCACTGAGCACCTTTGGGTATCCCCCAGACAGAAGCCCTGGCCATGACCCCTCAGGGGTCTCAGTTTCTGTTGGCCCTCACAACCAAGATCAGTCTCCAGAAAGGAAAACAGCTGTCTCTGGTCAACATTCCATCAGACATTGGTTTGAATGGGGATTCACCAAAGAAATTGTGGAACAACCTGTCCTCTGCTTCAATGAGGGGCAGCTGCACCATGAGCACTTACTAGCTGGCAAAGTACCCACTGTTTGTCAACATTCTTTAAGGGATAGATAAAAGTCTGACTGAGATTACCTGCCACTTTATAGTAAAGGTTTTAAAGTCTACATATTACATCTTATGCACCTAGATGATAATGAGTCCCAGAAGAGCAAAGGTTTGAAGATCCTCCTCAGACTAAATGTGTTCTGGTCCCATAAGTGTGCTGCTTTTGAAGACATCTCCTTCTGGTGTCACCCAGAAGTTGGCTCTCTCCATTGTGCCTCAGGTTTAGCCTCCAGAAGGAGACCTGTTCAGAACACTACAGTGGGACATGGCTTCTATATGTGTCCTCCTGGACAGAAATATGTTTTTTTTTTTTTTTTTTTTTTTTTGTCTCCTCTGACTGAGAGAGCCTGGGCATGTGTCCTTTCTCTAAAATGACTTCTCTGTCTTTGGCCTTAACACATACTCATTTACTATGGGCTTCACTTAGTTAGGATAGTCTAGAATTTTCTAACTTTACATGTCTCTAAAAAGAAAAGTGCAGAGAGCTAGAAAAATTAGTACGGTCAAAGAAAGGAAACTGAAGCAGAGCAAGCTTGATATTTCTTCTAGCTTGTAAAGGGGGATCAGAGCCATTCTGTGTCAGTGAAACCTGTCCTCCAACTCTTAAGACTAGTCTCAGACCTAATGTCCCTTAGTTGGCGAAAGTCGTGCCATGTTTTATATCAAGGTATGTGTATTTTATAAGTTGAGCTAGATTTAAAAGTCTCATTTTGCTGAAGTTTATATTACAATCTGCTAGGGCATTCTAACATTACTCTCTTCAGCACTATTGTCTAAAGTCAAGCAAGGAATAGCAGTATAATTAGTAAGTAGTTCAAACACAACATGTACTAAGACAAAACAGTCAGAAAATGTCCCATTAAAAAATAGCATATCCTTATAGAGCATTTGCATTTTTACAGATATGTAGCATCACATCTGACTTTTGACTTTTTGTTTTGGTTTTTGATTTCTGTTGATGTTGTTATTGTTGTTGTTACGTATTTTGTACAGGGTCTCACTATGCAGCTCAGATGCCCAGGGACCTTTCTGTTTTTAGCCTCCCATGCCTGGACTCCATGGCCAGATCAGCATGCCTGGAGGTGGGCCGGTGTGGCCCGTGGTGCCAGGGGTCCGCCCCAGTGCCTATACTTGCCTAAGCAGGTGCTTAGTCTGCTGTGCTACACAGCCAGCAACATTTCCATGTTTTAACTTAGATTTGCCCACAGCATTTTGACCAACATTCTAACAGAACTATGTAAAAGACAAAACATGAGCAGTTATAAGCAATTTTAACAGAACTATATAAGAAAAAACTGTGTGAGGCAAAGCATAAGCAATTTATGAGCAATGAACAAAGACATATCAACATTTGAAGCACAAAACTTTATTACCTAAATGAGTCCCAATGCAGAGACTATGAAGAAACTCAAACGCTTACCTCCATGCGATGATCTCAGGGGACGACCTCCAAATGATATAGGGGATTGAATTTCCCAACCTGAGAGATACCTGGGCTGAGTTTGTATTCTTTAAAACCGAAGAATGAATTTTAGGAACAATGGAAGTTAAGAGCAGAATATATTTACTGGAGAGAAGAACCGTTCTGTCTGAGAGAAGGACAAAAGGAGGAATCAGAGTGGGTTGCCTCCGATCCTGCGTCTTCCAGGAATTTTTATACAGTAAAACAATGTGTTGGGGCTAGAGAGATGGCTCAGTAGAACAAGCGCTACTCTGGCAAACTCAAGGGCCTGAGTTCAACCCTAGGTTCTGAACCCCCCCCCCCAAAAAAAAAATAAAACACTGTGGTGAGGTGGATCTAAGGGGGAGAACAGGGGAACTCCCTTAGGAGTGCATGAAGTGGGACAAAACTATGGTCAACCAATGAGAGTACAAGCACCATCGCTCAGGTCAAATTGATTAAATCTAGGACTGAATGAGGAAGCAAGCAGGAATGGCAAGTGGGCAGAAATACAGAACCAGGGCTTTTCCTCTGGGGGCTGGGTTAGTAATTTTCAGGTGTCCTTGGGTGAGAGATTCATTTAGAATATGAACCCTGGATGCCTATCTTTAGGGCGGTATGTGGTTGCATTTGTTTACTCTTGTGTTCAGCCCATAGCAGAGGCCTGTCTCTCCCACAGTTGCAAAGTCATCTTGTCCTCCATATTGTCTCACTGAGGGCCTAGTCCTCTCTGACTGCTTTTCATAGTTCTATCTAACTCAGTTGCCTGCAAGAGAAGCACATAACCCAGGAACTTGGAAGGAGCACCAGTGGGCAGATTCTGGATGTGTGGGGAGCGTGGATGAAAACGGAGCCATAGAGTCAGAGCAGGGTGTGAGGAAAGGAGAAGAGAAGGATGAGGAAGCTTGAGCTACAGCGTGGGTCATGATTCTCTTGCTGAATTGAGGAAGGCCCAGGAAAGAGCCCTTTGGGGTCTGGTAAAAATGCATGTTTAAGCTGCCAGCAGGATTGGCAGGCAGAGAGAAGGCTGGTGCTCAGGGAGTGAGGGAACCTGGTGAGGACAAGCTGTCACTCACCAGCACAAGGACTGGGCAAAGAAACATGGCACTTTCCATGTCACCTAAGGAGTCAAATGGCCCATGTGCTCATGTTGGAGAGAAGGGCTGTCGTCTGGGATACTGGAATGCACAATCACGGGTTGGTGAAGGATGAATGAGTTTCTGTGGAAGGCTGTTACAGGGCTGCTTATGCCTTCAGCATCCTGGGAGGCTGAGGCAGAAGGATTACTGCAGTTCAGGGATATAAGAAGAATGTTTACATACCCAATTAAAAAACAAAAATTCAAAAAGGAAGATGAAGAAGAAAAAGTAGAGTAGAAGGAAGAGGGCGAGCAGAGGAGAAGGATCCACGGGGCTGGATGGAAACAAGCACAACAGGAATCCGGGATGCACACGCAGCAAGTGTGCACGGGCTTGTCATGTCTGTGCCAGTGTGGACGCGTGTTTTGTGGTTCTGCATCACAGAAGGGTGAAGAAGAAATGTAAAGCTGTATCCAGGAGGTCCTGGCCCATGAGCCGCCTGTCATAAGTAGGATCTTCCCAGAGATAAAAGTCCTATATTGCATGTTGGCTGTTCTGGTCATGCGGCTGGAAAACATTGCAATGGTGCAGCCCCAGTCCGGCTTTGTCCAGCTGCTAGACAGGAAATGGGAAAAGCTCACCCAGGCAGGATTCATGACAGGGAGCCCTCCAACTGCCACACTGCAGGGACACACTGGCAGGCAGGGGACCACACAGAAGGCTAACTCAGGTAAGTATGGTGAGCAGGTGATAGTGACACAAATACACTTGCTGACTCCAGTCAAGATACTCAGAGCAGGAAATGCAGCAGGCCCCTCCCTCATCCCAGCAGTCACACTTCCACAGGGAAAACCCCTTTCCTGATGTTGCTGGTGACATCCTGTCCCCACCTGGATTAGTCAGGCTGGACATGCCCTTTCTTGGACAGTAGAGAGGGCCAACACACTGGGCCAAATGCCAACTCCACAGGATGTCCACAGAAGCAACTTTGCTTCAGATTCCTCAGAAGCTCCGACTTACTCTGCCCTAAGCACAGGGGCTGGGTGTGCACTGGGTGAGGGAAAGGCCTTTGGGTTGCTTAAGGCAGCATTGCATCAGTAAGCATGATGGGTGGTGAGGTCCGCTGAATGAGCCAGGACCCTCAGAGCAGTGCTGTGTCGCTGCCCAGAGTCCTGCCTTCCCATTGCCATAAAGCCTGCCCTTCCACAAGCTGAACTCTGGGCTGTTCTTGCTGGGGAAGCCCGGAGCTTGTTAGCAGAAGGGTGGGCAGAGGCTAGCAGGTGGCACTCTGCATTCAAAATGTGCCAAGGTCCCAGCATGCAGGGAGGAAAGCAACATAGGCACCCACCTAAAGCTGGTGCAGGGAGGCTTATGCCTTCAGCAACCTGGGAGGCTGAAGCAGGAGGATTGCTGAAGTCCAGGAATGTGAGAAGAATGCTTACATACCCAATTAAAAAAGCGACATGGGTACCCACCTAGAGGGGCCTTTTCCCTCAGATTCAGCCCATCCAGCCCCTGCCAACCTGTGTGCTCAGCTCTGCCTTTGGGCATCCACAAGGCTCAGCAGGTATGGCCCTGCCTTCCTCCGGGTCTTCCTGGAAGGCTGAAGTCCCCATGGAGGGGAGGGGAGGCACTATAGCCCTCAGGCTCATGAGTGGAAGCTGAGCTTTCAACCAATCTGTCTGGGTTCCAATCACACCTCTAGCTGCATGACTGTGGTCCAAGACCCTCTCTATGCATCAGGCACGTTATCTAGGCTAAAAGTGCCTACCTCAGAGAACAGATGCAAGAGTGAGAAGTACATGTCATACCCTGAAGCGTGGCATCTAGAAGTGCGGCATGAAGGTGACAGATTGTGACTGCTGAGGACTCATCCATGGGGTGGAGAAGCAGACCAAGCAAACCTTAGCAAAAAGGGTACTTTTGTCCTGCCTGCCTACGCTTTTCTCTGCCTGGTCTGACTTTGGCCACTGTCCCTCCCAACTACTGCTTGGCAGCAGACACCTGTCACCTGGGTCCTGCCTGCTCTTGGCAGCTACAGAACATCAACCAGACAGCCAGCAGAGTGCCCTTAGAAAGCTGCCATCCTTTCCTCCCACATGCACCCTTTTGTGTCCCCACACCTGCTGGGTCCAAGGGGAACTTCTTAGGCAGGCACCAGGTCCTGCTGCCTCCCTAGCCCCAAGCCATGTGAGCGCTTCCACCACTCCCGGCTTCCTCACCACCCTCTCTTTGCACACCCCCACCCTCCTGGGAGTCTTTGCTTGTCATTCAATCTGTCCTGACCTTCCATTCCCTGCATCTCTGGATATCTACCCAAAGTCTAGGCTCAATCCTGCCTCCTGGAAGCCCTCCCTGAGGTCTCTGGGGGACCGATGGTCCCTCCCTCTCTGTGCTCTGGGGCTTCTCCTCTACCAATCTCAATGGATCCATCCTCCTGTTCTCAAGTGCATGGCTCCAGGAGGTTTAGCACTGCGTCTGAGCAAGCACTGCCCCTGGGACAGGAGGTGCAGAGGGAACAAGTGGTAGAGAGACGGGTGGGTGGGACGAAGGCAGGGATTCCTGAAGATCATGGGGTGAGCAGGGCAGGTCTTGTGATTCTGAGCCTTTCTAAAAGTAACAGGGCCTCCTTTAAAATGTGGAAAGTTGAATGAAGAAAGGCACTGTGATCTAAGGCATCAGTAGGATCTCCCTTTAGGAGTTTAGAGTGGGCTTTAAGGAGGACAGCAAAGCCTGGAATGCAGAGGCTGAAGATATCCTAGTGTGCCAGGGAGGGAGGGGAGCTCTGAGCTGGTGGTCCTAGGGAGGAGGGGGTTCGAATCCAGGAAACGAAGGGGATGCAGACTGGAGGCAGGGTGGCTTGGATGTGTGTGCAGAGAATTATGCCCAGGGAGTGACATAGGGAGAGGTTTGAACCTTAGAGGAAGACACACAGTAGCTTTTTTTTTGGGGGGGGCGGAACTGCAGATGGAACTCAGGCCCTTGTGCTTGCCAGGCAAGTGCTTATTCTACTGAGCCATCTCCCTGGCCCTCACAAAAGGTCTTTGAATCAAGATGCTGTAGTAACAATAGGGTGTCTCTATGGGATGATTCATACCAGTGGCTTCCTGGGAGGAGGTCATAAATAAACTGTAGGACATGAGAGGAAGAGGGGTGAAAGGAGAGCAAATTATGGACAGGAGCCTGGCTCTCGTAGCGGGGCTGTCCTGGAACCCCCCTGGCAGGACTGTGCAGGTCAGCTCTTGGGACTGATGACTGTCAGGGTGTGCTGAGGGGAAAGGGAGGACAGGCTGTGAGGAGACAGTGGGACAGAGGGGCAGAAGACAGCAATGCCGGGGTGAGGCACTTTCTTTCCTTCTTTTTTCTTTTTTGAGACAGGTCTTGCTATGCAGTTCAGGCTCACCTCCAACTCACTATGTATTTACAGCATTTTCTAAATTTCTAATACTCGGAACCAAATTAAGCACATAGCAGAGTGTCTGTGTCTGTCTGTCTGTCTCAAAAGAACAGAAACAAAACCAAAACAAAGTATGGCTATGCAGCTCGCGCTGGCCTTCTATCCCAGGCTGGCTTCTAACTTGCAGTGACTCCTCCTGCTTCACTGATGGCAGGGGGCCTGGCAAAGAAGCAGGGTTGAGAAACAACTCTCTTAGCAGGCAGGAAGCTGTGATTTTCCTGTTTATGTAGGAGCTCATATATTCTTTAAGGACTGTGTTATTTGCAGCCCATGCAGCAGGAGCCTGGCCTGGGTCCAAGGTACTTAGGGTGGAGAGAATCATTAGAAGGAGGCCCTGCTTAGACCCAGAGCAGCTAGCTCAGGGTGCCTGGAAGTCAGCAGAGACAGTGGAAGGAGGAGCTGGGGGAGCGAAAAGCAAAACTGGGGCAGCTGCACAGTTCCTGTAGGCTGTAGGGGCGCTGAGTGGCCCATTTCCTGCAGGAGGCTGAGGCTAAGCTTCCAAGAGGAAGGCAGAGACTGAGGAGAGAGTGGGCAGTGGTTCTTACATGCACAGAGAGGTAATGTTATGGGTCGCTCAGAATAGGAACCAGATCAGCCGGACTGGAATTTAAAAAGCAGTTTATTACTGAGCTCAGAGCCCCCAGTGAGCTCTCAAGCAGGAGAGGACTGAAAGGGGGCTAGCCCAGGAAGGGGGGTGGGGGGTGTGGAGGGGTTGGGGGGTGGGGGGTGTTGGGTGTTTGAAAACTTAGAACCGTGGTGCGTGTATATAGTTTTTACACAATGGAAAACAGAAGATTTACATTTATAGTCTAAAATGTGAGTTGACCCATTACAAGTAAAAGCAGGGAGAGGGATTGAAACTGCTCAGGATCTGAAGATGGTGGGAAATGCCTGAGGCGTGGTGGGAGAAGCCCCAGTCCTTGGGACCGGCTTGAGACAGGGATTGAGTTCCCTTTAAGAGGTGGAGCTAGCACCCCTGAAAGCCTGCCCAAAGGGGAACTCTGCTATTGAGCCCTTCCTCTGAATCCCACACATGCCTGCTTGGCCCCCACTGGCTACTGTCCCCCCTCCCCCGCATAGCCGCCAATTGTCTGAACCTGCGGGTCTTCTACCGGCCTGGGATGGCAACAGCACTTTACCGGTAGGGTAGGGTAGGGTAAAACTAATCAGTCTCAACAGCTCTAAAGCTTTGGTGGTGGTGCTGGTGGGAAACAATCCTAGGTGAAAGGGTCTGAAAGCGAAGTCCCAGCCAGCTGCTGGCCCCCAGGAGCCGCTGGGTTCTTTCCTGGCCCCTCCAATTTCAAACTCCCAAAGGCCAGACAGACCCTGAGGTTCTGCTACCAAGGTCTGTATTTGTACTGAAGATGAAGCTCTAGGAGCTTTTCCCTGCCTCCTCCCTGACCACTGTGCCTCCCCGCCCAAGCCTTCTGGAGCTGGTGGAACTGGCCTGGACTCAAATCTCTCACTTGCGCCAACCCTACCTCGCAGAGGACTTAGCATGTGGCTACCTCAGAATGTAGGGGGCGATTACGGTAACCAGTTAAGGTCCCCACCTTTTACCCTAGGGCCACCAATGGGCTGGCGGCTGCTAGGAGGACAAGAGGCTGGCGGCAGCTCAGGACTCCACCCCCTGCTGGAGAGGGAATGGGTCAGAGGATCGCTGCTCTGGGGGAAGACCACAAGAGGGCGAGATTCCGGCATCCTTTCTAATCCAATCTGAAGATCAGGAAGCGGCCTCAGGGAGCCCCTTTGCCAGCAGAAGCTCATGCTGTCCCCGTATGGCCCAGGGGCTCTCTCAGCAGCTTCTGGGCTGGGCGAACCGGGATGGGCTGGCACCGCAGGGAGCACAGTCCAGGGTCCTGCAGTCCACGTGGGGGCGGTGGTACTCCTGCTGATCCTGTGCAGGGTGGAGCTGACCTCTGGTGAGAGCTCCAAGCTGCATGAGCAGGAGGAAGGGGGCGATGGGACTGAAAGCTGTGGTTGGCAGGGCGGGCTTCTTCCCAGGGCGCCTATCTGCCTTTGGGCCATATTCTCTTTTCATGCTGAGACGCAGAAAAAATGGAAGTCAAATGGGAAAAGTTCACTTCGCTGAGGTTTTTATGGAGAGAGAAGGAGGGTGTTACCTCAGGGAGATCAGACTGTGAGCTCCTTTACTCTTCTGAGTTTTTATGTTTTAATGTTAAAAATCAAGGTTTGCCAGAGAGCTCGGCGGACTAAAGCGCCTGCTTGGGCGGAGTGAAGGTAGAAGCTGTGACCCATCCCGGGCACCACGCGCCTGGCTGCCCCGCCCCTGGGGCACACCTAGAGGGTGACTGAGACTCTGCGGGGTGGTCCATGACTGCAATCGCAGCGCTTGGGAAGCTGGACGCAGGAGGATCACTAGGAGCCCAGATCTGTGTAATGAGACCCTGTACTAAATACATTTAAATGCTGAGTTCACTGCACAGCCACACACATGTTGATGGATGAAAAGTGGCAACATAGTGAAGAGGACAGTGTCCCAAATTCAGCAAGAGATCAGGCGCAATTCCTATGAAGGTCTCAGCTGGTCATTTGGAACATTCTGTTTTGGAAAGCAGCTGTGCTCACCATTATACCACCGACGCTATTTGTGTGTGTGTGTGTGTGTGTGTGTGTGTGTGTGTGTGTGTGTGTGTTTGGGACAGGGTCTACAGCATGTCCAGGGTCTTACTATGTAGATTTGACTTCTAGTGATTCTTTTTTTTTCAGCCCTCCAACTGCTGGGATTATAGGTGCAGGGGACGGGGCTGCCATAGAAACACTTGGTAAAAATTGATAAGCTCGCCGGTCGTGGTGGCGCATGCCTGTAATCCCAGCACTCAGGAGGCTGAGGCAGGAGGATTGTTGTGAGTTCGAGACCAGCCTGAGCTGCAAAGTGAGCTCGAGGCCAGCCTGAACTGCATAGTGAGACCCTGTCTCAAAAAGTCAGAAAAAATTGATAAGCTCACTCTGAACTTGATGTGGAATTGCAAGGGACCTCAAAAGCCACATGAGTCTTGCAAAAGAACAGGGATCTTAGAGGATGAATGAAGGCAGTGAATGGACAGCCTATGTCTTGAGTGCTCTCACACTTAGCCCAGAAGGAATAGATTTTGGGGTCGTGTTTGGGATACCAAGGATCCCTGAAACTGAGTGTGCTATTGTCACAGGTTCTCTGGAAGTGATGATGCGAGGAAGGACCCAGACAGTGTTGCTGAACAACAATGTTACCATCTCCTGCAAAGCCCCTGGGTTCCAAATGCTAGACCGTAGGACTGTAGGCATCAGGTGGCATCAAAAGAATCAGGTGTCTAAAGCAGAGGACATGGTGTTAGAGTTATACGGTGTTACTAAAGTTGTCAGGCGACCTGGGGCCGAGGTGTCTTTAGAGAGGCTGCAGTTGGGTGACGCCTCACTGGAGCTGCGTGGTGTCCATCTACGGGACGCAGGAGTGTACCAGTGCCAGGTGGTGGACCCCCTTCAGAAGGCACAGTGCTGTGGTTTGCCCCCAGAAGACATTAACAGAACATGGATGACATGGAACCACAGTACTTCGCAGGACCCAGTGATTCCAAGAGGCTACCTTGACTGGTGCTGTCATCAAGAGTGAGAATTGTACAGCTACTTGGTAATCAACTCCTCTGCAGAAGACCTCCACTGTGTGGTGCGGCACCCATCCTTCTGCGCTCCCTGGAGGCTGATCGTCACAGTGCCTGTGGGAGGTGAGTGTCTTCTTGCCTACACTCTCCCTCTTTGTTCCTTTGTTCATTTCTTTATTGGAACTGGGAATGGAACTCAGGACCTCCCACTTGCCAGGCAGGCGCTGCACCACTGAGCTCTATCCCTGGCCCTGTTTCTCATTGTTCCATCTAGGGCATATCATACACCTCTCGGGTTCTTGGTCAGTCTAGATGCCTAGATCAGGGAAAAGAAATAAGCTGGGTTAAGGGTACAAGTTGGAGTCTGGGCCAGCTCAGCCTCAGAGGCTATAGTTTGAGTTCAGTTCCTGTGTCCATTCAAATGCCATGGAAGGTGGAAAGGGTTGACAGTAGTCATCAGGTGGGAACAGGGCTACTTGTCAGCTCATGGTGATCCTCCTGCCTCTGTTCCCATCTATGAATGTATGCAAGGTGAGGTCTATTTGTATCTACAAAAGTTCCCAACTCCAGTGTTTGTAAATTGGGCTTTCTGTAGTCAGATGTGGGAAATGTGTAACAGCAGTGGGGATGCTGAGACCTGTGGCTTATGGTTGGTGGTTGGATCCTTTGACAGAAGAGTGACACAGAGCTCACTGACTATAAAAGTTATTGTGCTGTGTAGGATGTCTTTGGCTTGTGCCAGTAATTTCTCTTTGTTCTCCTGATTTTCTTTATTTTTTTTTTTTACTACAGAAATTAATGCAACACCTCTGAGTAGGTCTCGATACAAGTGGATCCTGTGGATCCTTGTGCCTTCTTTGATTGAAATGCTTTATTAGTGATTTCATCTATTACGATGTGGAGAAAGTTTAGTTACTTTCCTTGTTGCTGAAACAAAATACCTGAGATCTGAAGTGAAAGGTGTAAAGGTTTATTCATCCTACAGTGTGTTGAGGTTTCATCCATAATTTGCAGGCTTCAAGGAAGGTGGCTGCTCCAGCAGCACATTTCCTGCCAGATGGAATGTTGTAAAAGCACTGAGAGACCTTAGCTTTTTTTGGTATTATTTTCTTCCCTACCTCCTGTGCATTCTATTGATGCTACTGGGATTGGAGCAATGCCAAACGAATCAGTGGACTGTTTTGGTAATCACACACCTGTAATCCTAGCATGGCACCCTCATTACACACTCTAGATCCAGCCACCTCTGGAGAAGCCCCATCTAATGACTTAATGATGATTTTTTGGGAGATAACTAGACAGAAGCCATATCATGTTCTGAAAGGAAGTGTAGTCCTGTGTTTTGGCCTTCGCTCCAAGACCTCTGGATCATGGTCAGCTCCAAGACTCGGGGTGAAGGAGTTCTGAGGGCAGGTACTGGTGTGTGGTAAGTGCTGTGTGCTGTTCTCTCTGATGTGTTGGGAAGCACTTTGCCGTGAGATCACCATGTGTTGGTTTCTGACTCTGAGCAGATGCACTGTGGAGCTTCCTTTGGCCCTATATAATACACCTGTCAGTGGACTGAATCCAACCCTGGAAACTCAGACTGAGGCTCTGACCCTGGGAGCTCCACCCAGTGCAGGTCGTGCTGTCCTCACACTCAGCCCACAGCTGAGAGCGGGGAGCTTCTCCCATGGGTGCTGCTGTCTGCTTCATACCAGTGGGACAACTCACCATGATGTCACTGGCTTGGCTAAGATACTTTCCAGTTGCACGTATGTTTCTACACAGAATCTTTGTTGTGACCCAAATAGCAAGTGATACAGCCTTTAGCACTGTAGATCCAAGAGACCAGGGAGATTGTTTTTGCTCAAGTGGTTCTATCTTTGCTTTTCCTACTTTCATTGCTGGGGCTTGAACTCAAGGCCTCAAGCATGCTAGGCAAGCACCCTAACCCTGGGCTATAGCACCACTGCCTAAAATTGTTCTAGAGGATACATTCTTCTTAGCTATGCATGGCCCTGCCACGGTGCAATCTGTGCATGTGCCAGTAGTTCTCGTGGGAAATGAAAAGTTAGAAACATCCTTTGTGATGAGGAAATCTGTTCATCACACATTGCTTAAATGATGCGTGGAAGTTATTCTCCTGGTGGAAGGTAAGCCAGTGAGAGAACTGGGTGTAGAGTGGTTTTCACGTTTTTTTGTAATATGCCTGATTGTTCTCCTATTTTTGTCCTTTGTCTGATTCTGTTATACAAGTGCTATTCTCATCATGGAATACCCAGCAGTGACACTGAAGAAGAAGGTACAGCCCTGGGAAGTGTGGCAGGTTGCACGTCTGACTCCAGTCGTTCCCGAGGGTGACTGGAATCCTTCCCTCACAGTTTACATGGATGAATCCAACCCTTCATGCATCTCCATGTCTTCATTGCTTGCTGCATCTTTACAGTGCCCTGATGTCTTTTTTTTTTTTTTTTTTTTTTTGGTCATTGAATGATGTCCCAGGGATGGAATGAAGTCCTGTGGTTGACTGTATAGTCCAAACATGTGCCTTGGGGTTGTCAATACAAAAAAGGGACTGCAGGCCAGTTCCCCATGTGGCCACTGGGAGGCCTTTCCTGTCCTTCTTTGCTGTCTGTGGTGCATCTCGCCTGAGAAGTCTGAATCCAGGCTGACTGCTGGAGGATGAGCGCCACAGGAAGCCCGCCCTGTCATTCTAGGTAAAGGGACAGCCATCCATCTCCACTCTGGCAAATCTACCTCTGCTCCACAGCTCTGGCAGAACCAACGCTCAGTCAAAGAAAATTTTTAAAAATGTATTTAATAAGAAAAAAACAAAGAATTTCCAAACAAGATAATAGGAGGACAACAATGATTATTGCATGGCATGTTGTCTTTTTCGTATTAGTTATTTAATGTACATGATATTGATATTTAATTGTTCAAACAATATTAGTAAAACTTTATTTTCAGTGAACTCAGAGGAATTAGTAGCATATTTACCTGAAATATCATATATATATATATATATATTATATATAACCAAATACATATGTGTGCTTTTGTCTTTTTGTTGTTGTTGTTCTTTTCACCCATCCCCATTTTTCTTTCCTTTTGAACAGTGTCTTCCTGTTTTAGAGCAATTATTGTATAGTTTGTATCTTATTTATTCTTTCAACTTTTCAAACTAAGGAGACAATATGATATTTGCACATGTGTGTCTGGTTTATTTCACTTATTACTATGGTTCATGTTGCATCCATTTACCTATAAAAGTCTCCCATTTGCCCTTCTTTATGGCTGAGTAGTACTGCATCATAGAGAAGGACCACATATCCTTAACCCATTCCTCAGCTGCTGGGCGCTTGGATGGTTTTCAACTTCTAACTATTACAAATTGTGCTGCTATAAGCATGGTTGCACACATAGTACATTGTTTTTAATGCTTTTGTGAAAATGTGCAGCAGCAGAATAAGTGGTTCAAGTGGGAGCACCAACCAGAGTTTTTGGAGGAATCTCCACTTTGATTTCCACTGAAGTTGTGCCAGGCTATCCCCCACCAACAGTGAAGAAAGGTTCCTTGTTCTCTGCAGCCTCTCTAGCATTTGTTACTAGTTATTTTCTTGATAATAGCCATTGTTTTTTGGAGTGAGATGGAAACTCTGTAGTTTTTTTTTGGGGGGGAATCTTATTCCCGTTATTCTCTTAAACTAATCCACATGACCACCAGTGACACAACACTGTTATTGACATACAACACTCACAGGTGGGGCCTTTTCACACCACAGGGACAAGTCAGGCAAGCAGGGCTTTTTCCTCACAGGGGCAAAAGAGTGTGGCAGCTGTTCACCTCAGGGTGGGGGTCATGGAACCCCACCTCTTGGTTCTGGTTTCACGTGCCTCCCCCTTCTGGATTCATGCTCAGATCTCCCAGGTCCCATCTGACCTCCATAACCACAGGAGTTTCAAGTTTCACCCTTAGCTAAAATCATTTTCTTCTCTCTCTCTGGTTCATAAACGAGCAACTCTTCATCCCTAGCTGGCAGGCTCCTCCACCCAAGGGCTCTTGGGCCAGTGAGGGTTTGGAGAGGTTTTGATTACACTGTCCTCTCTCTGTCCCAGTAGCAAGTGCCTGGACCCCTTGCTTCTGCCTGATGTGCTCAGAGGAACCCTGAGGCTGCGTCCTCCCTGCTTAGTTCCTCCCAGCTGGGTCCGGTAGGGAAGCAGCTGGCTAAAGGAGTTTGAGGAGGTGGGCAGAAGAGCACAGGCCACACAGAGGTCTGATTCTGCCTTCTTCCCACTGGGAAGCCCCAGTCCCCACTGGTCATGCCCACACCATGCATCCAGTACCAGAGCCAGACTCATAGCCCTCACCTGTCCCCCCAACATGCGAGCACCCTACGATGTATGCTACACGCTAGTCCTCAGTGGGCTACAGCTGGCCTCAGCTGTACCAACCACCTCCCCCAGACTGACCTCTGCACCCCAAAAGCTGCTCCCCAGAGCACCCTTCTGGGGACAGACTCTCAGACTTGTATCTGAGGAAACCTGCTTCTAGCATTACAAGGGCTTTGTCTCTACATCTTAGTTTCTGCTACCATCTTAGAGGGAGACAAATCAGCTTATACTGGAAGGACTTAGCTGCTCTGCGTCTCACGGGGACACTCCCTTTGCTGACATTTCTGCAACTAGAGATTCACAGCCAGGTTCCTCCTCTCAGTGGTGCTCTCCTACCTGGCACTTGGGTGGTGTGGGGCTCCAGACGATGTTAACCAGGCTTTCCCCACAATTCTAAATGCCTGCACTTTTTCTCTCCCTAACAGGCCTGGACATTTCTCACTCAAAGTTCTAGATCTGGAGCCTTTTAAATCTGAGTTATCCCTCAGGGGAAGGGATAGAGGAAGGGTGAAATGTTCACCTTTTGAGCTTCTACGCAATGGAATTTGAGGTCTCTTCCATAGCTCTGCAGGAATCCAGGTCACCTGCCTCCATGCACAACTCCTGAAGGGCCACTTCACCTTCATCTCAGTCCTACTTCTTGATAGTCTAGCATAGCACCAGGGAGCACCTCCTTCCTGACTCAGCAGTCACTGGATTCCTCTCCATCTTTAAGGGTCTCCAGTGCTAGGGGGATCCTGGTGGCAGATGATCCTCTCAGGAGTTTTCTCTCCTGAACCATTTTAAAGTAACTGTCTCATCATACTGTTCCTCATGTGAGCAGGCCGGCCAGCTGAGTCTATGAAAAGTGTGTCTGTGTTGTGCGAGATGGCCCTGGCAGGGGAGGGTCTCCCTCCCTCCACTTCCCTCAGAAGACTTCTGGCTCAGGAGAGGAGCGCAGAAACTGTCCCTTCCCAAGGCCGAAGTCAAGCTGGTCATCCCACCTCAGAGTTCCAGATACCAAGGTGAGGAAGGTGGTCAGGCTTCCGTGGATTCTTCAGGGATCTGTGGTCCAGTGTACAGGAAGAGCTGAGGTTGGAAGCAGGCTGCTGGCTAACCCCAGCTTTGTGTTCTGTCATCTTGCCATTGCCACAGAGCACTCAGAAACGGCTTTCACTTGGAGTCTCTGTGAGCATCATTTGTGGTCTCTTCTGGAGCCTCCAGATCCAGCCCCACAGTGCTGCTTCAGGCTCCTTTCCAGAGCTCAGGACCAGAAGGGATCCTGGGACCACGCTCTGGGGGCTGGGAAAAGCCAGAAAGCAGAGTGCAGCCCTGGGACCTTAACCCCTTGAGCGCCCTGTGTCAGGGAGTGGGCCATGTGCCTAGGACTCCGGGGTCCGTCTGAAGGGGCGATTCCAGGCTGAGGACCCGGGGACCAGTTCAGGGTGACTTGAAACTCTGTGTTGTTGAATTTGTGTCTTTTAAATGACCAGCAATGTGGAACATTTTTTCACATATTTATTTGCTGTTTATATTTCTTTATCTGACAAGTGTGTATTCTTCTAAGATGCCCAATTTTGGACTGGGTCTTCAAATTTGGAAGGTGTGATATTTTTGAGTTCTTCATATGTTCTTGATAGTAATCCTTTGTCTGAAGAACATTTGGCAAACATTTTTTCCAACATTGTTAGTTTAGTCTTTACTTTGATGGTGATTTTTCTGGCTGTGCCTTTTTTTTTTTTTAATATGATGTTTCCAATTTTTGAGTCTTTGCAAGAGTTCTTGTGCAGTCAAGGTTATATCATGAAGCATTTGCCTACCCCACTGCCTTTAAATATTTTACCTATTCTGTCTTCCAGGTTTAATGTTTCTGTTTTAATATGTATTTTATTTATTTATTTTTTGGCAGAACTGGGGATTGAACTCAGGCCCTTGCGCTTGCCAGGGAAGTGCTTATTCCACTGAGCCATCTCCCTGGCCTCCTGTTTTAATATTTAGATCTTTGATCCATTTGAAATTTAGTTTAAGGCATGGTGAATGATGTGGGTTCAATTTTAATCTCAGTCCTGTACAAGGCGCGATTTTCCAGCACATTTATTTTATTTTACATTTTTGTATTTTAGTATAGGGTCTCACTACACAGGTCAGACTTGGAGTGGTTCTGCTTTCAGCCTCCCGAGTGCTGACACTGTGGGCATGTGCCATCACACCCAGTCTCAGTCGTCCTCTCAGCGTGCCCTGGGGGTGGGGCTGGCGGGACGCACTGGGGATCAAGCCCTGGCCGCTGTGCTCTGCCTGCGCAGGCGCTTTAGTCTGCTGAGCTATCTGGCCAGCTCTTACTGCACATTTAGTAAAGAGGACATTTTCTACCATGGATTACGTTTGGCATCTTCCTCAAAGCTCATGTGGCTGAGTAGCTCTCGAGTTGCTTCTGCATCTTCTGCTCTGTTCCATTGATTGTCAGGTCTGTGTTTCCTGCCGGTGCCTCGGGAGGCTGTTTTCATCATAGTACCTTTATAGTGTAATTTGAACTCAGAGATCGCCTTTGTTGCCCAGGATTGCCTTTGCTATTCTAGGTCTCTCTCTCTCTTTTTTTTTTTTTTTTTTTTGTCTTTTTTGAGACAGGGTCTCACTATGCAGTTCAGGCTGGCCTTAAGCTCACTTTGTAGCTCAGGCTGGTCTCGAACTCACAACAATCCTCCTGCCTCAGCCTCCCGAGTGCTAGGATTACAGGCCTGCACCACCACGCCCGGCTTCTAGGTCTCTTCTGATTCCAAATGTATTTTAAGATTGTTTTCTCTGATTCTGTGAAATACACTTGGAATTTTGATTGGAATTCTATTAAATCTGCATGACTTCAGTTTTGGAAATATGTCAACTTTTACTATATTGGTTTTTCATGTCGTCTTCAATCTCCTTTTTAAGAGTACTGTGGCTTTCAAAGTAGAGGTCTTTTATATCCTTTGTTAGATTGATCTTTAGGTATTTCATTTTGGGCAGATGTTATTATGACAAGTGTTGTCTGATTTCTCAGTGAATTTGTCACTCATGTACAGGAAAGTTATTGATTTTTGAGTGTTCACTTTCTCCTTTTTTTCTATGTATTTTGGCACAGGGTCTCACTGCACAGCTTAGGCTTGTAATGACATTCATGTTTTCAGCTTCCCCAGCTCTGGGATCACTGGTATACGCTCAATCACAGCATCTCACTGGCTGGCTTCGTGTACTGTGCTTGCCTAAGCAGGAGTTTAGTCCACTGAGTATTTCACTGTCCACTTGAGTGTTTACTTGGTGTGTAGCTGTGCTACTAATGATATCTAGATGTAATAACTAAATTCAGGGGGCTGGGAGATAGCTCAAATGTCTAATCACTTGCATAACAAACACAAGGATCTGGTTTAGATCCGTACTACTGCATGCACCCCAGGCACATTGTGCTGCCCACAAAACTGGGCCTAGTGGCACAGGCCTGAGATTCCAGCACTGGAGAGGCTGAGGCAGGGGGATCACAATGAGTCTGAGCTATGTAGTGAGACCCTGTACCAAATAAATAAATAAATAAAACTAACATCAGTGGCATGGTCCATAGCACACACATACTTGTCACCATTCTAACAGTCACTTATCATCAAGCCACTCCTTCCTCACGCATGAATAAAACCCGGGCTCAGCCTTGGGTTCAGGCTGTTGTTCCAGACAGCCGTAACTGCAGTTGGACTTAGGACCCCTCAGCTCCCCATAACTACAAATATACCCTACTGTCTTCATTCTACCTATGGGTTGCTCTGGGAATTGCACATCAGAATAATCCCCCTATAATTCCCACAACTTGCATGGAATTACCAACATAAACTTCTGAGGCTGGGCCAGGACCCACATGGACTCTGCGTAGTATTAGTGTTAGCTGTCCTCTCCATTTCTTGTAAAATTCAGCACTGAATCTGGCAGGTCCTAGGCTTTTCTTTGTAGGTTTGTTTTTAATTACATTTTCCATTCATTAATTGATATTGACATATTTAAGATTCTTATATCTTCTTGATTCAGCTTTGGTAATTCACGTGTACATAAGAATCAGTCCATTTCTTCTGCATTTTCCATCTTTTTAGAATATCAGTTTTCAGAGTGGGTTAGATGACCTTGCATTGTGATTTCACCCTTTTGATTCCAAATTGCATGGATTTGAATCTTCTTTGCTTTTGTTGATAAGTTGAATAAGTGTTTGTTAATTTTATCTAGTCTTTCAAAGAATTAACTCATTTATTCATTCATGCATTTTTTCTGTCTCCAAAGCATTCATTTCTGCTCTTATGTTTATAACTTCCTGTCTCATACAAGCTTTTCATTTAGCTATTCTTTTTTGTAGAAGTTTGAGCTTCACCATTAAGTAGTTTATTTGAGCTTTTTTTTTTCCTGCTGTAAGTATTAGATGCTATAAATTGCCTCTTAGGACTGCTTTCATTGTATTCCATAAGTGCTGGCATATTGTGTTTTCATTATCATTTAATTGTGGAAACTGTCTAACTTCTGCTTTAACTTTATCGGTGATCCATTGCTTCCAGTTTGTATAGAGTTATTTATTTTTTTATGTATTTGATACATGGTCTCACTACACTTATCATACTCCTAGTGATCCTTCTGTTATCAGCCTCCCCAGCACTGGGATTATAGGCATGTGGGGTTACAGGCATGTGGGATTACAGGCATGTGCCATCATGTCCAATCCCAGTGGCTTGCTCAGTGTGCTTGTGGGGAGGGATGGTAGGGCATGTGGTGCCCCGGAATCAAGCAAGTGTTTAGTCCAGTGAACTCTCTGGCAAGCCTTTTGTTTAGGGAGATGTTGCAGTTTCTTTTGCCGTTGATTTCCAATTTCAGTGCACTGTGGTCTGGTATTGTGCAAGGGATAATTTCCATTGCTTTGAATTTACTCAAGCTTGTTCTGTGAGCTAGTATGTGGTCTATTTTGGAGTACATCCTGTGTGCAGCTGAGAAGAAGTGTATTGTGATGTTGTGGGGAAGAACACTGTAAACATCTACTAAGTCCATTTGTTCAAAAATTTGGTTTAGGGCTGGGGATATAGTTCAGCAGCATAATCACCTACATGGCAACCACAAAGTCCCTGAGTTCAATCCCTAGGAATGCAAAAAAAAAAAAAAAAAAAAAAAAAAAAGATAAAAAGAAAATTGGTTCAATTCTACTATTTCATTGTTGACTTTTCTGTTTAGTTGATCAAGCCTTTTGTGCCCGTGGGTATTAAGATGCCTCAATACAATGATATTATTGCTAATTTGATTTTTCATGCCCATGAATATTTGTTTTATATAGATGAGCTTGCTGTTTTTTATTACATATATTTTCATAGTTGTTATCCCTTCCCCTTGAACTGTTTCCCTTTATAAGTGTCTAGAAACATTCTCCATCTCTTTTAATCAATCTTGGTTTGAAAATCACTTTGTCTGCAAATAGAGTAGATACTCCTGCTTTTTCCTGAGTTCCTGTCAGATAGAGTATTATTTTCCAGCCTTTGAATTTCAGCTTATGAATTTTTTTTAACTAAATGAGTTTCTTGTATGCAGCATATTGTTTTTTTTTTTTTTTTTTTTTTTTTTTTTTTTTTTTTTTTTTTTTTTTTTTTTTTTTTTTTTTTTTTTTTTTTTTTTTTTTTTTTTTTTTTTTTTTTT
>PVKA01022659.1:0-36788 GCA_004027165.1 Ctenomys sociabilis | reverse complement strand
TTTTCAGTGTCTTATATATACTAGACTTGTAGTTAATGCTCTCTCCAGCCTATCATATCGCTGTTCCTACTTGGGAGGAAGCCAGTACTTTGATCTTCCTAGACATAACCCTGCCCTTAGTTTGATGTTAATGGCAGATTTCTCCACTCTTTTATCTCTCAGCTGCAGCCTCCCCTATCCCTCGGCTTTTAATCATCCTTTAATTAAAGTATCACCTTTTCAGAAAGCCTTTGCACTCTCCAACCTTCCCACTGTGCTAAGGTCATCAAAGTACTTTTCATCCTGTATTGCAACTGTTTACTGCAGTGCTAGGGACTAATAGAGATCAAATACAGGGTCTGCCACGTGTTAGACAAAACCTCTACCACTGAGCTACACTCCCAGGCCCAGCTGTTTATAGGAATCAGCATATGCTGTGCTGAAAGATCCAGACTGTGGAATGACATAATAGTGAATCTCAGTTTCCTCCTTCCTACATGTGGAACATTGAACAGAGACTTACCTCTCTTGGCTTATTTGCTTCGCTGTCAATTGGTAGTGCTTAAATGTACGACACTGTTGAAGGAATGAGTGAATTAATACAGCATACCAAGGTCAGCTGTGCCAGCCCCAAAGTATAAGCAGTAACCGGCCAACCTGCTGTAGCAGTCAGAGGCAGATTGTCAAGGGTTGGGCCAGGAAAATCTAAAAGCTGATGGGAAGCTGGAACCTTTTTCCTGATTTTCCGCAGATAGTACTTTTACTTGCTAGACAGTAGGCGGGACCGTCGTACTGAGTGACGGCGGTTGACCCGCCCCGGGCGTGACGTCGTCATAATGTTGTTGCCTTCTGCCGCACGCACGTGGTCGGTGGAGTCCGCCTGAGACTCAAAGCAGTTCCCCTTGTCTGGCTGGCTTCCTCTTGCTCTCAATGTCCACGTCCACGAGCTGCCCCATTCCCGAGGGTCGGGACCGGCTGCCCGACTTCTACAGCACCACGCCAGGGGCCACGCTATATGCCACGACCCCAGGAGGTCAGTGGGAGCGGATGGGTCTTGCGTGCTTTTGCTAGGTGGGGGACTAGTCTATAGAGCTTTGGGGAGAATGTCTGAAGCTTTAAGTTCCCAAAAACCTGAAAGTGATTGAGCAGTGCTTTCAGCCTACCGTCCGGGTTGACTCTAAGCTCTAATTACTGTAGCTTGGGTTCTAGATGTCTTGCAAATGCTTTTCTACTGTATTTGCCTTGGGAGTAGGAGCCGAGGGCCCTACGAAATGTGTCAGCAAGCCTTAGATGTTGAGAAGCCAATTGTGCATTTGGGGGAAAAGGACTTTGAGCAATGTGTGTGGCCACCTAGTGGCTGTTTGGTCGAGCCAGCAGCCTAGGATCGTGAGCTGCTGGGCCCTAACCCAGCCAGGTTCTGGCCACGTGGGTGGAGGGGCGGGGCCTTTTGAGGACTGCTGGCCAAGTTCCTCTTCGGCTAGGCTGAGGCTTATAGGACTTGGGAGGGGTCAGAGTAACAACGTGTGTCCTAGTTTCACAGGGTAAGCAGGGACATGGGCTCCTCCTTGCAGGAGCTAATAGTCTAGGTGACAGCCCTGGACAAAATGCTTAACTAGCTGGCTTTTTGATGAGGAAAGGAAGGAAGCTCCAGAATATTAGAGAAGCAGCTTAAGTTATCTGAGCTCAGAATTTAGTGCTCCTCTAAGAAATAAGACCTGAACTGCCTCTGCCTGAATGGCTGCAATGCTCCACTTGCTTTATGGTGCTTACGTACCTGGCTAGGCCTGAGACTGTCAGTGCTGGATAGGTGTAAGACCCTTGTTAAGATCCTGGGTGGGCTGCAGAGCGAACACTTTTTTTAAATGTATTTGGTACAGGGTCTCACTATGCAGCTCACATTGGTAGTGATCCTCCTGTTTTCAGCCTCCCCAGTGCTGGGTTTACAGGTGTGTGCCACCTTTTAATACAGAAGCCAATGAGATACACAACCTGAACTGCCAGTCCCCAAAAGGACCCTAGTCACCTGTGTATCCTATTTTGTGACTCTTACGTCACCCCTACCACTTAACAGGCACCAGGATTATCTACGACAGAAAGTTTCTGCTGGAGTGCAAGAACTCACCCATTGCCCGGACACCCCCCTGCTGCCTCCCTCAGATTCCAGGGGTCACAACTCCAATTGTCCCACCCTCCAAGCTGGAGTTGCTGAAGGAGCAGAAGGAGACAGAGGAAGAGATACTCGGTAAGGAAAGCAAGAACTCAAATTAAAAAATACCCAGCCTTTGAGTTTAAATGCCCTTGTAGAGTGGGAGCTTTATCCCAGGAGGGCTTTCTGCTGGGCCTGCAGATACTCAGTCCAGCAACTAGTCTTGCTTTTTCTTTCCCCAGATGATGCACAGTTTGAAATGGACATCTAACCCATAGATGGATCCCTCATGCCACTGCTGCCACCACCTCTTCCTGGGGTATTCAAAAGCCAGCTGGCCTCATCTAATTGGGAAAGGGGTGACTTGGTTCTGGACCTCCTTTATTTCTGGGGCAGCTAGACCAGAGATGGGAGCGGGCAACTTGCCAGGACCTTGGCTCTCTTTTGGTCTGTGGGTATTCGCCCCAAACCCCAGTGCTCCATGCTCAGGCCTGGGACTAGGGGAGAGTGTGTGTCACTTTTGGGCTGCTTAGTAAACATTCAAAGAAATGTCTTGGCTCCATTGTTCTCAATGCTGATCTCACCTCAGCCACAAAGCTGAAGGCCTCAGTAGACCTAGTTAAGAGGCCTCAGATCTGCTCGCAGTTTCCCCTGCACCTACTTCTAGTAGCAGTTATAGCCTAAGGTAAGCTACAGGTGTTGCCAAACCATAAACAGCAATAGCCTGTCCTTCCAGCTGCTGTTTCTCTTGAGGAAGCAGCCTTCCTGGAATTAGGCCTGCTTTTCCCTGTGACCCCTCTTCTATTCATTCTTAAGCAGGACTCCTGGAGGAAAAGTGCTGTCCTAGAATATGGACATCTTGTCTCCCCTTGCTGGTGCCTCTTTCTTGTAGGTACCAATTCCCATTCCAACACTGAAAAGCCTGTACCCTCTCTTCTCACAGCATATCTCATTATGACCACCCCCAACCAATCTATGTTCAGAATTGCAACATTAGGGCCCACAGTGGCATTCACAATTAGTGGCTTGCTTGGTAAGTCAGATAACAGTCATGATTCCAAATCACAGTAGTCTGGTATTTTTCTCCTTCAGTTTATGTATCAGGCACTGGGCTTTGGTAGTACATGTCTATAACATCACTGCTCGTTTGAAGCCAAGTAGTGAGCTCAAAGCCAGCCTGAACTACACAATGAAACCCTACCTCAGCCAAATTTATTCAACAGATAATTCCACACTAATTTTACTCTTAACATCTATATACCTCAAAGATAACAGTGAAAAAAGGAATCTTGGCTGGGTATAATAGCACATGCATATAATCCCAGTACTCAAAAGGCTGAAAAAGGAAGATCATTGATTATGAGGCCAATCTGGGGTATACAGTTAAAGGCCAGCCTTAATTATATAGTAAGATCCTGTTTAAAAGACAACAAAAATCAAAATAGTAGTACTTTTCTTGAGGGCAAAGTCTCCTTGTGTTATATGGATCTCTTCACATGCCGTGATAAAATCATCTAAAGACAGGGGTTTTCCACATAGCAACAATGTGCTCTTCAATTTAATTTTGGGAAAAATTGCAGGCAGTAATCTGGCCAACCCCAGCAAGGCTTACACTGAGTGGAAGAGAGAGAACAGAAATTTACAGGGGATGGACAATTAACAGCAAAAGGAACCAGCTTCCTTCCCAGTGCCCACCACTGAGATGGTTTTTATTGAAGTGCATGTTGTAGTTACAAGTGACTTCCCTGTAGCCCAGGCCCAATGGGACATTCTCTCAGGTGGTAAAAGGCAGCCAAGTGAGAGAAGACCTCCCGCACCAAGGCCTAGCAGATAGTGTGAGTCTGGGGAATCTCCAGGTTTACAGAGCCTCTTGAAAGCCTACAATGGTCTGGTCCTCAGCTGTTGCTCTTCTCTTCATTTGTATTTTCCTCTGAAGACAGACTCCTTTTTTCTGCAATTAATCTTTTAACTCCCACCATCCACTGACTGACCTCAGTCACATGGTCAACCATGAGTGAGCGGTGGATGTCATCTGCTGCATCCCACTGATGGCTTGAAAGCTCTGAGGAGAGAAAACTTGAGCAAGCAGACTGGGATAGAAGAGTAGTAGCTTCCATGCCACTCTTCCCGGTAAGTCACATTTGCATCGCCTACTCAGCTCAGCCAATTATGGAAGTACAGGGGACTTCGAATATATCAAGGAACCCACCATTACCTTGCACCAGTAGTGCCATCCTCTTCTTTACAGGAGTTGACAACTTTCCTCCTGTCCACTGTTCTTGAAGCAGTACCAGTCGTCGGCTGATGTCATCACATACCTGTTTCTAAGACCAAAATCTTTCACTCAATGCTTGCAGCCCAGGAGGGAGATGGGAAGGCAGCACCTCTTAGGAAGCAGCTACTTTCTCTAGCCTGGCTCTCTATGCTAGAGTTCTGATTCTTTACACAAAGGTTAGAGGTCCCTACTGAGAACCTGATGGAAGTTTATGAAATTCCTCCCAAGAAAAAGAGCAAATAATAGCTAGAATTTTTAAGTATCAGTAACTTCTGAGAAGCTTATCATACTACTTTGCAAATAAGGAAACTTTATATCAAAAAGATAAAATTACAATGTTACTTGCCCTTTCCTTGATCTCTTGCCTTAGAAAACACTGAGTAGTTTACTCTCTTCCCTCACTGAGCGAATAGATTCTTTGAACCCAATTAGCAGTGTATGCTCTGTATGACCTGGCCATATAGAAAATCAAGCTACTATTTTTACTAATGGGAGCTCAATTTATCTCTTACTTCTATAAGCCTCTATGACTGACATGAGAAGTTCTGTGAACTCTCTTGAAATCTTGTGCTCATCTTCCTGGGAAATTCTTAGCAGATTCTGAAGGGGCTCCTAACTGTAAAAAAAATTAAGAACCATTGCCCACAGGGTCTCCCTTTGGGAGCCATACCGGCATTTGGCTGTGGACAGGATTCTTCTCCGCCCCCAGAGTGCCACAGCTTACCCTTGTATGGCCACGGCAATCCTCCAATGCTTGTTCCAAAGGTCTCAGCACATCCTCTATCAAAGCCTCAGATTCAGTGACTGGGAAATCCATGGGTTCCACACTGGAGGCAGGGCAGCTCCCTATAGGTGGGAGCCTAAGAGCCTTACTTGAAGGAGGTGGAGGCCCCATTGGAGGGGGCCCAGAAGTCTCTGAGGTAGCAACTGAAAAGGTAAAGCAAAATGGCTTAAGCAGATAAGAAACCATTCTAAACTCCCTTCTAAGCAGGATGACCCTGAGGCAACACATTTCGTTCAAAAGTGTGTGTCAAACTATGTAGAGTGGTCAGAGCAAGACTGGGGAGATAGCTGGGCAGTCTAAGCACCTGCCTGGCAAGCACAAGGACCCAGATCTGATCCCCAGTACCCCTTGCTGTGCAGGCCGCAGAGCCCTGGGTGGACTGTGCTGGCCAACAAAACTGGGCATGGTAGTGTACCCCTATAATCCCAGCACTGCTGAGACTGAGACGAGGTTCACTACAAGTTGGAGCTCTGTAGCAAGACCCTGTAGTAAATAATTTTTTAAAAGGCTAAGGCATAGAGGCCACAAATTCAAGAAGAACCTTGGTAACTTAGTAAGACCCCCCCCCCCCAAAAAAAAAGGGTGGCTAGGATGTACCTAGGTGGGAGAATACTAGCATATCAGAAGTCCTGGGAAAAAGCCAGGTGTGATAGTACATGCTTACATTCCCATATTCCAAAAGACTATGGCATGGAGATCACAAATTCTGATCACAAATTGTCGGAGATTTTATGTAGGAGGTGTGGTGCCACAGGATGTGGTGATTAGGGCTGAGGGACAGAAGTCAAGATGACTTTCTGATGTCAGTGACAGAAAGATTGTAAGAGGAAAGCCCAGAACTTTTAGGTGGGCCAGGGCTATAACTCAGGAGCGCAGTGGCTGCCTGGCAGGTACAAGGTCCTGAATTTGGTTCCTGGTTCCAAAAAAAAAAACTTTTAGGCATCATCATCAGCAAGGATAATTAATGAGTTAATCTGGCCTCTTGATGACCTGACTTTATTTCTCCATAATCTCTCTATCCTGCCTTTCATTTCCACTTGTTTTGCTCACAGTACTGTATCACCTCCAAAATTTTATCATTCCTTCTTCCAGCTCAACTACTCACATTTTGTGGGGAATTAAAAATCAGTCCTTTATAAATACTTTCTTTTTGGGACATGGTCTTGGGCCAGGGAGGTGGCTCAGTGGAATAAGCACTTCCCTGGCAAGCGCTAGGACCTGAGTTCAATCCCTGGTTCTGCCCCCACACACACAAAAAAGAGACAGGGTCTTGCTGTGTAGTTCAGGCTGGCTTCAAACTTCATGTGATACTCCTTCTCCCTCTTTCCTCCATCCTTCACCTTCTTTCTCGCTCACTCTCTTCCTGTCTCTTTATTAAGCCATTCTACTAGTTAGACCAGTGCTTGCAGTTGTAAGAAAAAAACGTGCTGTTACATTTTATAATGTAACTTTCCATGGCCAGATTTTAAAAGATGCACCTACATTTTCACATTCTTCGTAATTATTTTTTCATCTTCTTTCTATTATCTCCATGTCTATACTGCCTCATGTTTCATTGCAAAAATATTAGTCATCAAACAAGAACTCTCATTTTTCCACCACTGGTTCTACTAACCCAACTATATCTTTGGCTGCTCTCTCCCCACCACTACCCATTATAGATGAAAGGTTCCTGCTGCTCTCAAAAGCCATCTCACCAACTAGTCACAAACCAGCCTCTCATGTCTTCCTTAGGCCTCCCTCCTGCAATTAGCCCTTTTCTCCAGAATCATCAGTTCTGGGGGTTGGGGAGATGGCTCAGCAGAATAAGCACTCCCCTGGCAAGTGCAAGGACCTGAGTTCAATTCCTGGTTCTGCCAAAAAAAAAAAAAAAAAAAAACATTCCCATCAGTTCTGGTGGTCTACTAAATCATCAGCACATAAACATGCTGCCATATATTATACAGTGCTGCCCCAAAATTACCCTCCCTTAAGTTACATTATTTTACTTTCACATCCTCTAATTAACAAAATTTCCTGGTCAATAATTGCTCAGTACTTTTCATATTATCTTCTGCTCATTCCTGCTGACTTTGTTTTCACCAAATCCACAGAGACGGTGTTTATTAAGGACATCTTAACAACTGCAATGTCTGCCAAATTTAATGGTCCCATAATCTTTTAAAGCTTTCAGTGAAGCCCAAGCCCCTTTCAGCAGACTACAGCTCACTTACTGGCCTGGGCAATTCCGGGGTGGGGAATGGACAGGCAGCCTTTAACTTTTCCATACCTTTCAACTTTAAATAAATTAAAATAAAACTCTGTGTCTTGCGTAACATTACACTGTAGCCATTCTATTTCTTCAGTCTTTGAACTAGCCAACTTGGGCCAGTCTTAGGCCTTTGGCACTAGCTGTTTCTTATGCCTGAAATGCTCTTGAGCCTGTTCTTTGGGTGGGAGGGTTGAATCTAGGGCCTTTGCCCTGAACCACACATTCCAGTCTTTTGTCATGTTTTTCTTGAGATTGGCTCTGTAATTCAGGCTGTCCTTGAACTCATTATAGAACCCAGGATGGCCTCAAACTTACAGCTTATCCTACTGGCTCAGCCTCCTGAGTGCTGGAATTACAGGCGTGCACTACCACTGCCAGCCATCCCTAGTCCTTTTTAACTTTTTATTTTCATACAGGATCGCAGTCATTCTGTTACCCACACTGGGCCTGTTTCTCCTGCCTCAGCCTCCTCAGAGTGCTGGAATTTGTAGATCTCAAATTTCAGCCCCTCCGCTAATTTTGTTATCTAGTATAACACTTGCCCTAGGGCCAGTGAGAGAGTTCAGGGGATTAAGTGCCTGTTTAGGCAAGCACAGAGACTGGGGTTCAGTTCCCGGCACCACATGCTGTGCAGGCCCTGATGAGCTGCCCCCACCTCTGCCTCCAGACCCCCTAGACCAGGCATGGTGTAATCCCAGAGCCAGGAAGGCTGAGAGCAGGAGGAGCACTACAAATAGTAGCTGCGTAACGAGACCCTGTACCAAAGAAATAAAAATAAAGTAACACATCGCCTGGTTTACTTCTCTACAAGCCTTAGCACCAATTTATATTCAACTTCATAGAAACAGACCATTTGTCAGTTTAGTTTGCCCTCTTAATAAGTGCTTAGTAAAACTTAATGTATGAATGCGTGAAAAAATGGCATGTTAAATATGAGGTGCTTATTACATACCCAAGTTAAGACATAAAAATAGGTACACGTACCACTATGGGATTTTGGGAAGAGGTCTGGGTTGGATAAAAAATTCAAAGTAATGTAAACAACTTGAGCATAGTGTCATGAGATCACACAGAATGAAAACGGTACTTTTTAAAATCAAAAGTCCACTTACTGAAGGGAAACTCGGAAAAGCTCCTGCCCCTGACCCCTTTCCTGGGGTCCCAACCTTTTCTTACGGAGTTCTGGGAGAAGGAAAACAGGTCCTAGAGACAAGCTTGGCCCTGGAGCCGCCCATTTTCTGTGGGACTGGGCGCGTAGGGACTCCACGCACCTCTAGGGGATCCATCCTGGGGGGCGGCGACCCTCTTAGTGAGCGGCGTGCGCTTGGGTCCACCAGCCTGGGTCTGCAGCCCGTAAGAGAACTGCGGCGGGTCATTCCAGCCTCGTTCTTTGTTGCCTGCAGAGATGAGGATAGGTGTAAAGTGAGACCGAGACTGCCGCCTAAGGTTGTATCGCGCTTCAGGAAGGTAAACGGTGCACCCCAGCCCGGCCGGCCACACTCTCACCCGGTTTCACGTAAAGCTCCGCCATCTCCACTTCCGCAACGCCAGCGGGGCAGTACGTCACTTCCGGGGCGGCCACCCTGCTCTCCCGGCCCGCCCGCCCGCTCGGAGCGCCGGAGGCTGGCAGATGCTTCGCAGATGCTTCGCAGCTGCTGTCTGAAGGACTACACCACCTCCCTATGGGACTAGATATCTCCTTCAGCTAATGATCCATGGAATCCTAGTCACAAGACACCAAGCGGGCATTTTTTTCCAAGGAGCTGGTGTTCCTGCAGACATGGGCCAATCCCTGTCCAATTTTTCCTACTTGTTCTAAAGTGCAAATTTAAGCCAAAAACCCCCCTACTCCCATGCGTGATTCTCTGATCTGGCGAGCCCCGCCTTTTAGAGCTTCACCTCGGTCCACTGCCCTCTAGGGGCAGCCCAGGGCTGGACAGGGGCAAGGAATGCAAGGACCCAAGGAAAGGAGATAGGAGCCAGGGGCCTAAATTGTAGTGCAGGTCCTCTCAATCATTGATACTATTTCTCATCTTCCCTCAATAGTTAGGTGTCAGCTCTTCAAGAACTCTTCTGTAGGGGCTGAGGAGATAGCTCAATAGAATAAATGCTTGCCTGGCAAGCGCAAGAGCCTGAGTTCAATACCCAGTTCCGCAAAGGAAAAAAAAAAACTCTTCTGTAACGCCTTAGGCTACTTTTAAGTGTCACCAGAGCTCCCCAAACCGTGAGACTTTCTAGTTGTCCCACATACTGTCTTCTATCCCATTTCACTCCTGTTCATCTCCTCAGTAATAGGAGTCTCAAGATAGCACCCTTACTAGTACTTTCCAGATGCCCACCTTAATGCCTAATACAGATAACTTAGAAATGTTTAATTAATTGAGGTCAGATTTCCATCACATCCACACTCTCATGTGACTACAGTTAGCCACCAACACCACACTTCACACAAGATGTTAGCCCCCAACCCTGTCCCAGGTCCAATATACTCACACGTAGTGAGGTCACTGAGGGATTTTTATTTGCACTGATTTTGCTATAAAGTGTTGCTGAGGTAGAGCCAATTGCCCAGGGCTGGACAGGGGCAAGGAATGCAAGGACCCAAGGAAAGGAGATAGGAGCCAGGGGCCTAAATTGTAGTGCAGGTCCTCTCAATCATTGATATAAGTAACAAACTGGGAAATAAATAGAAGGTAGAAGATGATCAGGGTAAGAAGATAGGTGAGAGGCTGCAGGCCCCTGGGAATACAGGGTACAGATGGGCATGGATTCAGAGCCTCCCCAGCCCTCTAATACCACTTTAGGGCATATGGAGGAGAGAGGGTTTCAGCCGAAAGGCATCAAGAAAAGAGAAGACACCCCGCTTTCGAGGGGCAGCCCCTGCACCTCCAACCCCTCCTTTGAGTAGGGAAAGAGGCAGGGGACCTCCTGGGGAGTCCATTGAGCTGGTCCGCTTGAGCCGCAGGCGGGCACGGGCCTGGGCACCCCAGGCCTTGCCTCGAGCTGCAGAGGCCACAAGACACTTCTGGTACTGAACCTAGGGAGAAGGGGAATGTGAGCATCCGACTACACTCTGCCCTTGGATTCTCTGAAAGCTTCTGCAGGGCAGCAAACTAGCCAAGGTTTCTGTCTGACAAAAGGCTATAGCTGGCACATCAATAGATCTGAAGGTACTTCCAGACAGCTCACCATATAAAACACAGAACTTCACATTTACTGAGCACTTAAGGAGAGGTAAACACTTTGTCTTTTGTACAATAATCTAATTTAATTCAGTTATTTATGAGGAATTATCCCCAGTTTGCAAGTGATGACACTGAGACTCAGAGAGAATAAATGATTTGCCCAAAATCACAGCCATGAAATAGTAGACTTGTTATTCAAAACCTAGTTCTGATTGTAAAGCCTATACTCTTAACCTCACCTACCACAACCCTGCCTCTGTTCCATCACTCCCTGGAGCAGACTAGTTCCTAGCAACATAGATTTACTAAGCAATACAACTGCCCAATCGTATCTCACTTGAACTACTTGCGTCCTAAATCACTTTCCTGCCTCCTAACTGTGTTTTCTTAATCTTTCACCCTTATGATAGCATCAATTGCCCTAATCCACAAATCTGACTTCACTGTCATGTTCAAAATCCTCCAATGCTTCCTAGTATTTCAGAACAAAATGAACACTCTGACCTATAAAGTTTTCCATAACCAGGTTTCTGCCATTCTTTCTGCCCTCTTCTCTCATTACACCTTCCCTGCATATCATATACACCATATTCTTTCAGATACTTGAATCCACTAACATCTCTCACTCTCACAACTGTGTGTGGCATACTCTACTCCCTTTCACCTAGCTAACTTCCTCTCAGAGCCTTTCAATTTTCGATCCCCTCTTATAGGTAGCCTTCCTGATCTCTGAGCAGGCATCTCTTCCATCATCATGTGGTGTACAACTTTCTGGTATGTTTCTGCTTTATCCTAAGTGCTCTATAAAGGCAATGACTGTGCCTTTTATACTACTGAATTCCTGGGGCCAAGTATGGTGCCTTTAGGATGCACTCACATTTGTTCAATGAGCAAGTGAAGTGAACTAATGGAGCTTAAGCATCATACATCTGAATGATCATAGATACCAAGAAATAACCTAATGAGATTAGGAAAGACAATGCCCATCATGTAGCAAAGCCTTTACCCAACTCTACATGCATGACTGAAATATATGTATAAACCCTGCCAGGGATCCTCATGCTCTAAGAAAAGCAGGCATAATAATTATTATGCAAAAATATTCTGACCTAAATATTGGGATATAACCACAACTGACTAAAAACAGAATGAGGGTCAAAATATTTGTGAACCAGTGGGCACTGGGATTACTGGCTTGTGGCCATTGGCTGCTGATCTTCATTGAGCTAGGTCTCTAGTACAGACACCAGCAAAGCAATACCACCCTCCCCACCTATTCCCACCCTGAACTCACCATACAGGCAGCCTGCACAGCTTCAGAGAGTCCCCCAGCATGGGGCTGGCACCAGAAGGCTGCACACTGGAAGCTCTGATGGCCAAGGTCAGCGATGAGGCCAAAGGTATGAGGGTCACGGCCAACACCAATAAAGGTCACAAGGCGCACAGGGCACTGCCACAATGGCTCATCTTCTGCACCGGCTTCTGCCTGCGCACACCCCACCTAGTCACTAGAGGGCCAAGCGCTGGCTGGACCCACTTTCGTCACAGGCAATGGCCCTCTCAGCATCCCTGCTCACCCTCCACCAACTTCATCTTTTTTTGGTACCTGAATCGGGTGTGCAGTCATGATGGAGTCAGATACACTGAGCATGGCAGGGACCCAAGTGTTCCGGTCCCCCCGGGTGGTGAGGGTACCAATGGCCTCATTCAGTACATCCATGCCTGGAGGGACATGCCCACAGTGGTATCTTCCAATAGTTAACAAAAATTTTTTTTAAAAAAAGGTTCTTCAAAGGCTATCTTGGTCCCCTCTTACTGACTTGGAATTCAGAAAGATGGGAAGACAATAGCACAGACTGGACTTAGAATTCTAAGTTAGGAAAGCCAGTACATCCAAGGCCATGTAAGCCCATGGGAGGAATCAAGAGAAAGGGTGACAGATTCCAGCTCACCCACCTTCCCCTTGACCTGTGTAGCCCATCCCATCCAGTTCTCCCAGCCCCATCCTCACCCATAGCTTTGGTGACTGGCAGGATCCCCATGTACAGTGCTTCATACTTCTGAGCAGCCTGGCTCACTGCATCCAGCAGCTCCACTGAAATATACACACCAGGAAACTCTGTTTCCCCTCTCTACTGAAGAGGCCAAGACCCAGGCCAGAGCTGTTGCTAGTAGAAGAGCTTATGGATGCTCCTCTAATTCAGGTTTTGGGAACCCTGATATCAGATCCCTGGGATCAGACACATCTTGAAGGAAATGTTAAATAACCATCAAATATTCCTTCCCACCATTCCCATCTTTCATCAAAGCAGCCTGACTCTACAGCACAGCAATTCCCTCCCATACCTTGTCGAGGAAGATCTTCAGGAGAGATGGGGTCTGGGGAACAGCAAGCACCATCACCATTGATCGTACCTCGTTCAGACAAGATCTAAAACAATGTGGTCAGCATAAGGCCCAGGGTCAGGAGGGGGAGCCAATTACCCTAGAAGTTCCAGCCCTTGCACCATACTTACATTCCCTGCCCCCTGTCCTTACCTGGGCACACAGCCCATGTAGAGCACTCGCAATAGCCTTGGCAGGAACATCACAGCGAAATACATGACACTTGAGCATGCAGCTGTCTTTGTCCCCCGCCACAAAAGCAAAGTCCCTGGCAGAGACAAATGTGGGGCTGTGGTAGAGCTGGTTAGGGGCAAGGACCTATAATACCTATGAGGGGCTTATAATGTTGACCTAGACACAAGGTAAGGATAGGGTAGAGATCAGAGTTAGGGTTCAAGGTACATGACTGTCACATACCTGTCACTGTTCCAGAAGCATGTGGGAGCACAGGAGAGAATCAGCCCAGCCTCTCAGCCTCTCCCCTATCTGTCCCTGTGGAGCTGGGCCCACCCTCCCCAACCAGAGCTGGACCAGGCAGGGGAGGCAGTGCTGGGTTCATATCAGGATCTGTGTCCAGGTTCAAGTACCAAGGATCAGCGGTATCACAGCCTGCAGGGGGAGGGAGAAGCAGCTCTCGCTTGGGGGATGCAGAAGTCCTCACCGGCCCTTGGAGCTGCCCACACCCCATACACGGATGTGCACCAGAGGCTGGCAGTGGATCAGACTGTGGTCCAGGGGATTCACCAGACTCATGGCATCTTTCTTCAAGATCATCAGCATGTTCTGGCCCTGCCAAGGATAGAGGTCAACCAGGATATCAGATAAAGGTGACTGTCATGGAGAACAGGCAATAATTGTCACAGAGAATTCCAGGACAGCTATCTCTGTTGGACCACACATTGATGCTTCTGTGATACAAAACAACCCACCTCACCCCAAGCACCATCTGGGGGCTGGCTCCGGTTGCACGTCTGAGCCAGCTGCTGGATACAGTTACTGACTGCAATACTGCTCTTCCCTGGTACCAGATCCTCTTCTGGTACCTCTACCCAACCCAGGGAGCGGACTGCAAAGCACTGACAAGTTGGGGGAAGAGACAAGAATGGTGGAATAAGTTATCAAGTGCCCAAGACTCCATCCATACAAATGGTAGTCCCTCCCTTCACCCAGATCATCTCTGCTCAGTCCAGTTACACCCCTCCATCTATTGTGATATCCCAATGTTCTAGGTCCCCAGTGCCCTGAGCCCCAGATGACTACCTTAGCCCCTGGCTCCAAGCTCTGGATATAGGATTCTTCACCATACCAGGTCAGAGAGTTACTAGAACAGAAAGCACAGCTTGTGAGGACCACACTTCCAACAATAAAGGCCCAGGACACTTAATCAGTACGAGGTTTGGAAGAATACTCAGATTATAACTCTACAAATGTAAAACCTGAGCAGAGCAGAACATAGGGTCTATTAAATTACATAAATATATGGCCTAGCATTTCAGGGAAAATTCAGGACACAGGACTGACATGAAAGTATCCAAGGGCTGGGAATACAGCTCAGTGGCATAAGGGCCTGTCTGACAAGTGCAAGGTCCTGAGTTCAATCCCTGGTAAAAATAAATAAATAAATAAATAACCTATCCAAAATGTGAATAAGAACCCAAAACTGGGATGACACCCAAGAACAAGGGACAGGAGCCACAAAGAACCTAAGACAATGGCTAAGATTTAGAACATGAGGTCAGGACTATAATATGGAAAAGAACATGTAGTTAATGACAGAAACTTAGAACAAGGGCAAAAACTGATAATCAAGAAAGTAGGGTGGCCTGAGTTCAACCTCCGGTTCTGAAAAAATAGGATGAAGCCAAAAGCATAAAACAGGGCCACAAAAGCAAAGTCCCTGGCAGAGACAAATGTGGGGCTGTGGTAGAGCTGGTTAGGGGCAAGGACCTATAATACCTATGAGGGGCTTATAATGTTGACCTAGACACAAGGTAAGGATAGAGTAGAGAGATCAGAGTTAGGGTCCAGAAACCTGAGCTAAAAAAGAAAGAGTCCAGAACCTGAGCTAAAAAACAGACTGCAAGTTCACCCAGTTGCTTTTTCCCGTTTTTTTTTTTTTAATTGGGGGGCAGAGGCTCACTATCAGTTCAGGGCTCAAACTCATGATCCTCCTGCTTAGAACCCCAAGCCTTTCATTTAGCCTGGCCATCCCTGTTACCTCCGGTCCAATGAGCTCTCCAGGCTGGAAAACGATCTTCCTTTGGGGGGCCGCAGTCCCCAAACCCCTTTCGGGCCCTGCAGATTAGGAGTCAGTCAGTGTAACCAGAGACCCAGATCCACACTTGAACTCAGGTCCCACTCCTTATACTTGACCTACCGTGCCTGGGTCCTCTGCATCTCCTAGCTCCCAGGCTGGACGCTGCCACTGGGTGCTACCGCTGGGCACATGCCAATAGTAAGTACCTGCAGCATCACGGATCTTCCTCCATCCAGGGGGCAGGCCCGGCTCCCCCTCCAGACTCTGATCCTCCCACAAGTCATCTATAGGACCAAGAGATTGCAGAGGAGGGGCATACTATTCAAAACACCTTGTCATTATCCTCCCACCATCTCGTAAGGGCAGCTCAATCTTAAAAAAGATACTGCAACATCAGGGTTTATTTGTCCCCTCGTCCTCACACCGACACGAAACCCCCACTCTGTCTTTGCGTCTCTAGACTAGTGCCTTTCTCCCGTACCGCCCCCCCATCCCTAATCCTCCCGTCCGGCCCTTCCGTGCACACCGTCGCAGTTAACCAGAATGATGGCCAGCATGTAATCCTTGCCCAGCATAGCCCCGCCGCGTCCCCGCCGGCCGGAACTCTCAACGCAGCGCGACCTCTGGAGCTGCTGCGTCTACAAGCCCAGCCTCTGCGCCAGAGACAGCCAAGCTAACTGAACTGGGGAGCTGCACAAACACTGGGTAGGACAGGGGCCGGTCGTGGGGCGGGAAGGGGCGGGCCTGAGCAGCACCGCCCGCCGAGCTAGGATGTGGAGCCTCGAGTGGGTTTAGGTTTCAGTGCGTGGGGTTAAGGGAGGAGCCAACTGGTTCTCAGACCCAGGCCAGCCAACTCGCTGACACCACCGCGCAGCTATGAGGTCAGCATCCGGGAGGAAATCAGCAAAGCGAACGTGTGTCGCCCGCACTCGCGCTCCAGTGAGATCATCGCGGGTCGTGCGCGCGCGTGCACGCAGCCGGGAACGCTACGAGAAGGATCACGTTAAAGTAACTGCGCTAGGAAAAAAAAAAAAAGTATCTGCGAGAAGATCGCTCGCGCTCCGTGGCTATGAAAATGCCCCACCCTTTCAGAATGCCCCGGAAGTGCCTTCGCCCTCAGTAAAGATGGCTGCTGCATTTGCCTAAGGGAGGCGGGTCTGCGCCTGCGCAACAAGTTCGGCGGGGAAGATGGCGGATGACAAGGTGAGTGACTGTGAGGTGAACTTTTTGTCGGGATTGATCTTTGCACTTCACTGCCTTTTTAGCTTCAGGGAGGATTTCTTAGTTTGGGAGTATGACCTACGAGTGGGGATACCCCATGTCTTCCTTGGGCTTTACTGACTACCGCAGTGAAGGGTGGCGTGAGGAAGTTTTAGGCGTGGCGGACCGTTCAGAGCTTGGCTTTCCACGTGTTCCCTTCTAGCAACCTTCATGATGCCCAGTTACTAGCGCATATACAAACATTTAACTTAACTACCCAGAAAGTGTTTCCAGTCCACAGGCACATTCATACCACCTTCATGCAAACACTCCTTTGCTCTTAAGTCCGTATTTACAAGCGATCAGAATTACTCATTTATTCACACTTAAACAGTTATTCCTTGTTTCTTTTAGTTACTCCCATTCAGTTTGGGATGGCCTTAGAAATAAAGGGAGAGAACTCCAGCAGAAATAAGCTTTACCCTCCAATAGTTTAGGGAACTGCTTCAATCCATTCATTATTCGCTATTGATCTAGAAGCCTAACATCGCCCACACATTTACTAAGTTCCTCCAGGCCCTGTGAGGCACAGTTCCTTAGAAGTGCTTTCCTCATGGACTTGGTTGAAAGTCTCCTCTAACATAATTGAAGGTGCCTACTGCCTTCCCAGCACACTTCTTGCTGTGTGAGGCTCCTGTAGAGATTCCTTCAGGTTACTAATGTAAATTCCATTTGTTATCCTCTCGTTGGCCCCCATGTGAATTCTGTGCTTTTAAATCTTTTCCTGTTTTTACTATTGCCATCTCAAGGTTTTTTATTATTTATTTATTTATTTATTTTGAGGAACAAGGGATTGATCAAGGTTTTATAGGAAGATGTTTCTCAGACCCACGCTCCTCCCGACTCCCAGCCTCATGGAAATGAGCAGGAACCAGGGCTGGGTCAGTCTGCTGAGCTAGCCTCTCCCTTGTTCTAGGATTCTCTGCCCAAGCTTAAGGACCTGGCATTTCTCAAGAACCAGCTGGAGCACCTGCAGCAAAGAGTGGAAGATGAAGTCAACACTGGTGTAGGCCAGGTAGGGGCTGTCCTATCCCTGGCCTTAAGTTTCATCGCTCAACTTGTTTTGAGAATACTGAATAGATGTAATATTTTATTCACCAAATAGTTATTGAGGGGTTGTCTTAGTCACCCCAACAAAAATTCCCTAAGAACATAACACTGGAGTTAAAATCTTAAATACAGGGTAACTAGAATAAGGGTTAGTCAGTCTAGCAGCATGCATGGCAAGAATAAACTTTTCAGGCAAATAGAAGAGCATATCACAGATAGCACTGTAAGCATGACATGGGGAAAGAAGGTTAGTTCAGTTGAAGTAGTAGGCGAACATCTAGGAAGTGAGGCTAGACTTCTTAGGGTCATCTTTGGCCCTCTGAGGAATCTTCTGACCCCAGAATTATTTTTCCTTTTTTTAAGGTAAGGTCTTGCTCTGCAGTTCACTCTGGCAATCCTCCTATCTCAGCCTCCTGAGTGTTGGGATTACCAGTGTGTACCACCACACCCAGCCTGACCCCAGAATTCTGAAATGGTATTATCAGGACTCCTCTGAGTTCTTTTTCTAGATGCTTGAGAAAATCTTGGTTGAAAATACCTGCAGTGTGAAGAGCAAGTAATATAATTTGCTGAGTCAGCTTGAGTAGTTCTTGGGTAGAGAAAGAAGAGAGCCTGCCTGAGTTTCTTTCTGCATCTTTTTCTGCAGGATGGCTCGCTCTTGTCCTCCCCATTCCTCAAAGGATTCCTGGCCGGCTATGTGGTGGCCAAACTGAGGGCATCAGCAGTATTGGGATTTGCCATGGGTACCTGCACTGGCATCTACGCAGCTCAGGCATATGCTTTGCCCAACATGGAGAAGACATTGAGAGACTTCTTCCAATCACTACGCAAGGGTCCTAACTAACTCCAGGTCCCATGGGGGAAAAAGGATGAGCAACTGAGCCTACAGGTACAGGCCTTTGGGCCATGGACACTGTTGGGCTTCTCCAGCTGTCATCCATCTGTCCTGCCACTTTTATCTTTGCTTTTTTTCCTGCAGAGGCTGTATAGTGGCTTGTCAGCCTATAGCCTGGATTTTTTTCTTCTCTGGCTCCATGCCACTGATCCTGTGACTTTGGTTCTCTCACGCCTTCCTTTTCCAGCCCTAACTGCAGAATGTGCCACTGACTGATCTTCAGTGTTCTCTCTGGCAGTGTACCACAGCTCCTCACTCTTGTGAGCTGGCTTTATAACTTGATTTTTTTCAAATGGAATTCCTTGCCCTTTGCTATCTACACAGGCCACCAAGGGTCTGATTGGGGTATGAGTGTAGAGGAGGGGAGTATACCAGGCCTGGGCCCTTATAGGCAGGCCCGTTGGACTCTGATGCTACTCCTGTCCACTGCCATGTATGGTGCCCATGCCCCATTGCTGGCACTTTGCCATGTGGATGGCCGAGTACCCTTCCGTCCCTCCTCAGCTGTGCTGCTCACTGAACTGACCAAGCTACTGTTGTGCACCTTCTCCGTCCTGGTGGGCTGGCAAGCATGGCCTGCAGGGGGCCCCCCCTGGCGCCAAGCTGCTCCTTTTGCACTATCAGCCCTGCTGTATGGCGCCAACAACAACCTGGTGATCTATCTACAACGTTACATGGACCCCAGTACCTACCAGGTACTGAGCAACCTCAAGATTGGAAGCACAGCCCTGTTGTACTGCCTCTGCCTCCATCACCGCCTCTCTGCACGCCAGGGGTTGGCACTATTTTTGCTGATGATCGCAGGGGCCTGTTATGCAGCGGGTGGCCTTCAAGACTCTATGAACACCCTTTCAGGGCCCCCGCCAGCAGTTGCTGCCAGCACCATGCCCCTGCATATCACTCCCCTGGGGCTGCTACTCCTCATCCTGTACTGCTTCATCTCAGGCTTGTCCTCTGTATACACAGAGATGCTCATGAAGCGACAGCGGCTACCCTTGACACTGCAGAACATCTTCCTGTACACTTTTGGTGTGCTCCTGAACCTTGGTCTGCATGCAGGCAGTGGTCCTGGCCCGGGCCTCTTGGAGGGTTTCTCAGGATGGGCAGCGCTTGTGGTGCTGAGCCAGGCACTCAATGGGTTGATCATGTCAGCTGTCATGAAGCATGGCAGCAGCATCACACGCCTCTTTATTGTGTCCTGTTCATTAGTGGTCAATGCTGTGCTCTCAGCAGTCCTGCTTCGACTACAGCTCACAGCCACCTTCTTTCTGGCCACACTGCTCATCGGCCTGGCTGTGCGCCTGTACTATGGCAGCCACTAGCCCCTGACCATCCAGTCATATTCTTACTGTGTAGATGGGATGCCACTACTAAAGCCACCTCCCAGGCCTCCCCAAGCCTCTTCAGCCCTGTAACAAGTGCCTTGTGAGAAAAGCTGGGAAAGTGAAAGCAGCCAGGTTAGTCTGGAGTTGGTAGGTGGAGGGATACTCCTAGAAGACACAAAGAGTGGGTTTGGTTAAGAAAACTCCTTAACTTTCCCACTATACCCCCAAGTTCTTCCAGATTAAACTCCATCCCCAATATGGGAGGGCCCCATCTCCTGCATGAATACAGTTGCTTAATGTAGGATGTGGGCAACAGATGACTCCTTGCTTGGCAGATCCACTGCCCTAAGGCATGGTACTAGCTCCTGCCCAGTCTTGATGCATGACTTCCCCCAAGGAATATTCACTCTGCTCAGTTGCCGCAAATTATGCAACCATCACCAGACCACTCTGCCAGGCTTCCTCATCTCCAGCTGTGCCTGGAGACACCTGCACCCTCCACAGTGCTGCTTCCCATGTCTAGCCATTGATCTGGAGACCCCAGAGGGTGCTGGGCCTTGATGTCTCAGGGAATGTTGCCCCTGGGCTTTGGCTGAAGCCTACACTCCTGATCCCTCTGCCACCTCTAAGGATTTTGGAAGGTATGCTCTTCCCTCTGTAGAACTTTCCCCTGCCTAGTAGTGTCCCAGCTCCCAACAATCTGGAGAAGCTCTGGACAGTGACCTGGGACCAGGTACAGGAAACTTCTATAACTCAGTCAGTGTCTGTTTAACTGCATAAGCAATAAAGTCTTAATAAAGTGTTTTAGGGTGTAGGTGCTTCCTAAAACCGGTAACTATTGCCCTATGTCTTATGTTATACATCTCTCCTAAAACTAGTATTTATTTCCCTGGTCTCCTGAGTATCTTAATTCTGTAATGTTAGTAGGAAATACTTTCAGCAGTTGTCAGTGTTGTTACTTATTTTGGGAACTCCATGAAGTTAAGACTTCTTTGTCACAGAGCTTTTGAAATTTCCCTGAAGCATAAAACTTGGGCCATAGAGAATAAAATCTTGAAAATAGAAAGTACTATGCCCACCAGAAGAAATTAGACTAAGAAAATTTAAGACTATGACTGTGGTTTTGATTCTTATTTCCTCTTGATCCTGTGGTACTCTGCCCTTTGAAATCCTGCTCAGGGGAATGCCAGGCTCTTAACTTCCATAGTAGAATATCTGGTATTCTTGTCAAAATAGGAGTTCAGAAACTAGGGAGATAGCTCAGCAGCACAGCACCTGCCTGGCAAGCATGAGGCCCTAAATTTGATTTCTGGGACCAAAGGAAAAAAGTTCTAGGGTAGGTATAGCTCAGTGGTTAAACAAATGCTTTGTAATTTTGATGCAAAGTGGATTTTCTTTTTATATATTTGGTACAGGGTCTCACTACATAACTCAGACTCATAGCAATCCTGTTCTCAGCCTCCACAGCACTGGGATTACAGGTGTGCACCTCCACTCCTGATCTCTGTGACCTGCTCAGTGCACTGGGGAGCAGGGCTAGCATAGGATCAACCCTGGACCCTGCACTTGCCAGGCAGGTGCTTAAGTCCACTGAGCTATCTCGCCAGCCCTACAAAGTGAACCTTAGAAATTACTGTGATGTGCAGCTATAGCCAACTTCAATTTAAAACTAAAATTTAGTTGATAATCCGATTTAACATCTTCAGCTTCCATTGCCTTTTTTTTTTTTTTTTTTCAGAACCGGGGGTTGAACTCAGGTCCTTGCGCTTGCCAGGGAAGCGCTTATTCCACTGAGCCATCTCCCTGTCCCCCCATTGCCTTTTATCTTTGAAATGGAGATCAAGTGGTACCTGTCAGGTACTTAGTGGGAAACAGTACAGTGAGATGTGGTTAGTAACAGAACTGATTACCTGTAATGAGGTTCTACTTTGTAGTCATGTCCACTCCCTTCTAGGACTCTTAAGAATGAGAAGGAAGGAAACTTTCCTTGAAGGGTTCCTGATCACCAACTTTCTTTCCAAGACATGCATCCAGTGTGACTGCCCCAAGCTTGCTTGCACACTGCTGAAGTTGCAGCTGCTGGTTCTGGGCTTGGAGCTCCTGGTTCCGTGAGGCCAGATGAATAGTGTCTTGTAGCACATGAGCCAGCAGGCCTCGAAGATGGTGCTCTGTGGTTGTGGCCTTTTCCTCCCATAGCTCCTTCCAGGCTCGGAATACCTATGCCCAGATTCACAGATGCCTGTCAGCCAGCCAACCATGATACCAGCTTAGGGCCTGTCATCTGTCCCCACTGACCTGAAGCATGTGGCATGTCTGAGCACGAGTGGCTTGTACATGTAGGTCATATAGAGTTGCCAGGTCCTGCTCTGCCATATCCCGCTCTGCCTGGAGGGCCTCCACCTGGAGCCTCAGCACTGTCTGTTCCCAGAGCCATCTCTGTCTCTCTTCACTGAACTGCAGAGAAGATAGTTCATAGCCAGATAGTTCATAGCCACTAAGTGCCAGCTGTATGCCATGCTCTTTGCTAAACACATAATTGTATTATTTATTAACCTTACCGGGAAGTTGCCATTCTACAGATTTGGAAACTGGATCAGGGAGATGACCTAATTTATCCGGATTCCCATAGTAAGAGACAAAGATGGCACGTACCTTCCAATAGTTCCCTAGCATCCTTAGGGTAAAATCCAAAACCCAGAGATGTGATACACTTTTTCTTCAGCCTTACCCGACTACACACTAGGCTCAAGTCAGGACAGTTTATAGTTCTCAAAGCTTATTTTGCCATTATTTACCTGTAGACTTCACAATTTTATTCAGAGAATATCACTGCTCCCTCCACCACAACATAAATTTTGTTTCTTAATTCAGTCAAATAAGTTACGTTTACTGGATGTTTTTATGGTGAACACTGACTGCCCTTGTGGGGCTGAGTCTTAATTTCTTTTGGCTGATTTCTGTTTGTCTGGGCTTGGAGCTCCTGGTTCTGTGAGGCCAGATGAATAGTGTCTTGTAGCACATGAGCCATCTGTGATCTATTCCAGCCCTGGTGATACGTTCTTTGTTCCCACAACCCCTAGTCTCCTGCCACTACAGCACAGGTAGAGGATTGTTTCTCTATCCCATACAAGGGCCATGAGATATTGTGGACCAGTCAGTTTTGATTAATGATGGATCCTAGTCCCTTACTTACTTTTTTCATCTGCTCCTCAGTCACAGGGCCTTTGACCTGTCCACCTGCACTGTCCTGTCCCAAGTGTTTCAGCTCCTCTTGGATCCAAATTTGGTGCTGCTCTTGTAGTCTTTGCCTCTGGGCCTGGGTCAGAAGGAACTGTAGGGCCACATCTGGGGCCTGGCAGGCCTACAGAGTTTTAATTTAGGTTCAGACAAGTTCATACATAGCTTGGCATAGAGGGCCCAGCTTTTCCAAAAGCCTCATTTCTAGGAATGTTATCAGAACTACATCCAGGGCCTTACTTACCTGGAAGAGCCTGTAGCGTGGGCATAGACTCAAGAGGCCATAGTAGGAGAAAGAAGTCCTTGGCACTACCCATAGTATATCAGAGGCCCTGGAAATCCCACAACCCTAATCCAGCCCAGAAAGAAAATAGCCTTTTCCACAGCTCTCTGGGATTCAGTAGCCCTTCAGTAGCTGGAAGCCCCATATTCCTCCATAATGTCAGGGTGGAGAAAGCAGGAAGAAAGTTAGATGATTTCTGGGAATCCTTACTCCCCTCCACAGTTTCCAGTCATTCCTGGGGTGCATGAGATATTACCTGTTCTTCAGAGTTGCTGAGGGAATGCTTTTGGTGGAGCCCAGGCCCTAGATGTGCTATTCTTCCTGCCACTAAAGGAAAATACACCAAGATGAAGAGGACCTCCCAACACACACAGAGCTAGGCTCCAAGTTCCAGATCCATGTTGGTATTCCACCTTTAGACCTAAGCTATAGCTACAGTTGAGTCTGTCACCTGCTGAGACTATATTAGTTTGTATTTTTTTTTTTCCTAGTTTTTTTTTTTTTTTTTGGCGGAACGAGGGATTGAACTCAGGCCCTTGGGTTGCCAGGGAAGCACTTATTCCACTGAGCCCCTGAGACTATATCAGGAGTGGCAATTCCACACCTTTCCTCCCAGAACACTTCAGGCTAATCACAGGGGTTTGGAATGGGACCAACACCCAGCCCATCATTAGGTGTATAACCTCAGGCAGTTAACTAGCCTTTGAGTCTTCATGTACTTTATAAAGCAGAGATGATAAAAGTTGTGGAGAGCATGAAATGAGGTAATAGCGTAAAATACTTGATCAGTAACAAACCTAGGACTGTAAAGACAGTTTATAAATTATGAGAAGGAAAGAGAGGCAGGGTTTTAGCCACTGTACAACAAATCATGGCAACAGTGTCCTCTTCTAGAAAGGCCATGCCTAAGGATACAAGAGCTCTGGATTAGGAGTCTAGGAGTTTTGAGTGTGATTGCACCTCTGCTGCTGCTGATTATGTTGGTGACTGCACTACTCACGTCTCTGAACCTCAGTTTTCTCACCTGACAAGTAGGAGCAGTGTCGTCTCCCCTGCTTACAGTACTTGCCTTGGACCTTGAAAACAGAGTCAGAGCAACTCAATAGATTTATAAATCCCTTTGATAGCTGCTCCCAACTTCCCTTTCCAATCCTTTCCCCTGAGAAGTTAAAAGTTTCTGTTTAAACTCCACTCTCCAGCAAAGTGAGCTACTTTCAGTCACCTAGAAACATAAAGTTCTCATTCACCTCTGCATCTCTCCTGTTATTTTCTTCCTAGAACATTCTTCACTCATCTTTGCTAACCCATATCACTTCCTCTGTGAAGTCTTCATTCCTCTCTTGCCTAAGCTAACTTAGATGCCTGACAGAAGCAGATGTTTATAAGCCTTTCAGAGCACCAATCATAGTGTTGTAATTGTTTCTTCCCAGAAGGTTATAAGTGCCACAAAGACAGCAAATGCTTAGGACTGACATAGCACTATCCCCAGCACATAATAGATGGTCAGTGAATCACTAAATCAAAAAACAAACAGAATGCTTTGTGAACAGGCTGACATAAATAGAGCTCCTAAGAGATTGGAGGTAAAGACATACCTGTGGCTCTAGGAGCTCCTCCACCATGGCTGTGGCCCTTTTGGGTACTGGGCTTCCTGTGTACTGACTGCAGGCCTTTACCACCTATAGAAGAGCTCAGAGTGGGCCCTGGTCATTGTTGGTCCAGGAGCCCTCAGGCTTCACCTTGATTACCTGTAGCTCCCGAATTGCCCTGCCCAGCTGGTTAAGCCTTTCATCTGTCAAGGTGTGTCCAAGGAGGCCTAAACGCAGGGTCTTGAGGCCAGCTCGGCGAATCCGGGCCTCTTCTACTGCATTCCACAGGATGGGCTTCACCTGTTTCACTTGTGTCCTTCTTTGTGAGGCCCCCAGCAGAGCACCCTGAAGCAAACTCAGGGAGCTACCTGTAAGAGGAGACTCATAGTGGATTTCTTTTTCCTGTGAACTCCAGGGCACACTGCCAGTAATATTTTAAAATTCAATTAAGACTATTCATCAAATAACTTTTATTAGTCTTTCACATGTATTTGATGACACTATGTTAAGGGTAGCCATAGATTACCTCTTTTTATTCACAGCAACTCTGATCTGCCTCCCTCACATTTTCCAGATGAGACAACTAAAGTGTGGAGAGGTCAAGGAACTTTTTGGTGAGTGGCAGAGCTGACAAGTCCAGTTCTGTGTGACACAAAAACACATGGCTGCTCCTAACTGCTTTACCTAGAAGAATGTAAACTGCTCCAATTTGTCTTTTCATTTCATACAGCCTGGGATAGGGTGAAGTCTGGGAACTTACTGGCCCACAGGAGTCATGTTTGTTTACTTTAGAATCAGAGCCCAATTTTTAAAAACTCTTGTTATGACAAGTTAAAAGAATTAAATGTATAAGAAATGCATCATTCCTATATAGTATCACTCATTTTGGGGGTTCTTTGTTTGTTTTTAGAGACAGGGTCTTGCTATGTAATTCAAGCTGGCTTTGAATTCACATGGAACTCACTGCTATATAGCCCAGGCTAGCCTAGAGTTCTTGGCAGTCCTGCCTTAGCCTCCCGAGTGTTGGGTTTACAAATGTGTGTCACCACAAGCAGCTAATAGGACCTTTCTGAATGCTGGCCTTCCCAGAGAGTCCTCTCTCTCTCTCTCTCTCTCTCTCTCTCTCTCTCTCTCTCTCTCTCTCTCTTCTCTTCTCTTCTCTTCTCTTCTCTTGTCTTCTCTTTCTCTCTGTCTCTGGGTTGAGATTGGACAGGGGCTTGTTGGGTGATAAGATGAGGCAGTTTTAAGCCCTCATTCTACAGAATAGTGATGGCAAACCTTTCAGTGATACAGAGAGCACACTGTGGCACAAGTGCCATAGGTTCACCACTGCTATCCTAGAGCTTCCCAAACAATCCTATAACCTCCCCCAAGTCACCTTGGGGGTCCAGACGGAGGAGTAGGCCACCATAGTTGTTTCCTTCTAGGAGCTGTGAGACAATCCAAGGCAGAGAACCCTCCTCCATCTCCTCTCCAACAACCTCACCAGCCAATACCCTCAGTAGGGGGCAGTCTCTGCCAAAGGAAGAGAAAAAAACCACAGTAGAGGACAGTGCAAGAAACTGAGAATCAAGCTGGGCGTGGTGGCGCATGCCTATAATCCCAGCACTCGGGAGGCTGAGGCAGGAGGATTGTTGTGAGTTCAAGACCAGCCTGAGCTACAAAGTGAGCTTAAAGCCAGCCTGAACTGCATAGCGAGACCCTGTCTCAAAAAAGACAAAAAAAAAAAGAAACTGAGAATCACAACCTGATGGGCAGACTTACTATTTCCTGTAATTTCTACACACCACCAGACAGATTTACAGCTTTGCATAAATTTTTATTTTGTTGTTTTTATTTAAAATTTGGAGAAGTAATACATTATCATGTGTATTAGATAGTCTTCTCTTGTTGGGACAAATACCCAACACTCAAACACTCAAGCTTAGTGAAGGGAAGGTTTATTTAGCTCACGGTTACTGGAGGTTTCATAGTTTAAAGCAGCCTGAATTACTTAGCAAGACCTCGAGATACTGCTGTCTGGTGCTACAGAGTCTGATAGAGAGGCTGGGGTGCTTCTGTGTCTGGAATGATCTGCTCCATACTTCCAAGAGAGGCCACCAGGCCTGAGGGAGTGGGGATAGGGAGGCACAAGCTGTCAGTTTAAGGGTTGGTACCTCTCTAGCTCTTCCCCTCAAGCCCCACCCTGGTCCTCTAGCCCCACCCCTCAAGCACCACAGCCCCATGATTCACATAAGGCTTTGTGGGGACAACTAGATACCATAACATCATGGTACAAAATTATATATCTGAAAGGGACTTGTATCAGAATACATAAAGAGCTTTTACAACTCATTAACAAAAAGACAAATATTCCAATATCAAGATCAGTAAAGGTAGGGCTGGCCAAATAGCTCAGCAAATTAAAACACTTGCAAGTGGGCACAGGGGCCAGAGGTTCAATCCCCGCCTGGGCCTGGTGTGGCAGCCCTGCCCCCAGCACACACTGAGACAGCAATTGAGATTATAGCCTGCGCCTATAATCCTAGCACTTGGGATGCTCTAAATAGGTGGATCACTACCCGTCTGATCTAGTACTGAGACCCTGAATACCCTGTAGACCCTTCCCTAATATACAAAAAAAATCAGCAAAGGGTCAGGCATGATAGCACACACCTGTAATCCCAACACTTTAGAGGCTGAGACAGTCACCATGAATTCAAGGCCAGCCTGGGCTATATTATAAGTGAGCTCAAGGCCATCTTGAACTACACAGTGAGACCTCATCTCAAAACGTGGGGATGGGGAGATAGCTCAGTTGAATACCACATGCCATTCAGGTCCTGAAACTGGATGTGATGGTGCAGGCCTGTACTTCCAGTGCTAGGGACACTGAGACAGGAGGATCACTATGAGCCTGAACTGCATAGTGAGATTCTGTATCAAATAATTAAGTGTAAAGCCAGGTGACATTGTTGAAAATGCTACACTAAGGAACTATGGCCTACTAGAGATCCATCTAGCAGCAGAATACCTCACAAAAGTGATCAGAATCAACTTGACTAGAATTGTGGGAGACTTAGAGGTCTAAGGCACCCAGATGAATGCTCCACCAGGAAACAAGCAACTTAAACACAATGAGAGTTTTTTGTGGGTTTTAAAACTCACTGTAGCACATATCAGCACTGAGAGATTTTGTTTGGTTGATTGGTTTTGGTAATAGGAATTGAATCCAGGGCCTTCACACTAAGCTATTTTATTTTGAGCTAACTAAGTAGCTCAGGCTGGGCTCAAATTCACAGTCTTCCTGACTTAGTATTCTTCAGTGCTGGGATTATAAATGTGTACCATAGGGCCAAGGAGATGGCTCAGTGGAATAAGTGCTTTCCTGGCAAGCACAAGGGCCTGAGTTCAATCCCTGGTTCCACCAAAAATGATAATAATAATAGTAATAATTAATTAATAAATAAATAAATAAAAGTGCACCATCATGGCCAGCTCAAACGGAGCTTCTTTTTGTCTCACATGAGTCGTTGGTTACATACAGGATATTTCCTGAAAACACTGAAAGGCAAAAATAACAAGCCACAGCTTCATGAAATAAAAATAATAATTGAAGCAAGTTACATAATCATAGAAAGAATAGGAGGAAAAATTAGGGAACAAGATTTCTGGGTTTTTTAAGTTCCTATATATGGAGACAATGCCAGAGTTGCCACCAGAGAGGATCTGACTCCCTAGCAGCCACTGCAAGACACCCCCCCCCCCCCGTTTGCCTGTTCCCCTGTCTGGTTCACACTGCAACCTGCTTCTGCAAAGTGGTATGATTGAAGGGACTATGTCTTCATTGAATTTTGTGTTGAAGACAGTAAAGATGTTAATGTAAATTTTGAAAAATCCAAACTCACTTTCAGTTGTCTTGGAGGAACTGATAATTTTAAGCATTTAAACAAAATTGATCTTTTTCATTGTATTGATCCAAGTGATTCCAAGCATAAAAGAACAGACAGATCAATTTTATGTTGTTTACAAAAAGGAGAATCTGGCCAGTCATGGCTAGGTTAACAAAAGAAAGGGCAAAGCTTAATTGGCTTAATGTGGACTTCAATAATTGGAAAGACTGGGAGGATGATTCCAATGAAGACATGTCTAATTTTGATTGTTTCTCTGAGATGATGAACAACATGGGTGATAATGAGGATGTAGATTACCAGAAGTAGGTGGAGCAGATGATGAGTCACAAGACAGTGATGAAAAAAATGCCAGATCTTGAATAACAAATGTTATCACCTGAATTTTGAAAAAGAAAATAACTTTACTGCAAGATTTCATAATTGAGAGAATTCCTGAGTTGATAGCTCTAAAGGCAGATGCTATATTTGCTTCCTTTGACTCATTTTTCCAACCTGTCTTTTTTGTTTGTTTGTTTTGTTTTTTTCTTAAAGATTTCACTAAGAGTTGATAATATACCATTGTATGGGGCAATTTCAAGTCACCTGAGGGATTATTCTTTTTTTTTTTTTTTGTTTTGTTTTAAATGTCTTTTTGAGACAGGGTCTCACTATGCAGTTCAGGCTGTCCGTCAGCTCACTTTGTAGCTCAAGCTGGTCTTGAACTCACAACAATCCTCCTGCCTCAGCCTCCCAAGTGCTAGGATTACAGGCATGCGCCACCACACCCGGCCCTGAGGGATTATTCTTATGCATGATCATTTCCAAGACTTTCATGAGCTGTTGAGGTCATAGACAATACAGCAATTAGGATAATAAAAAAAAAGTTTTCACCTAAGTCTTTTACTTCATAACATAGTTATTGATATGATAGAAAGTTCTCAGCACAGGGAACTTAACTGAATTTTATATTTTAGACATGGACTCAAAATTGGCTGATACATTAAACCTGCCATTCCTCTAGTGTACCTTTCAGAATTGTTCCACTAAAGTTTATTTTTCAAAAAACTTACTTTGAGCCGGGCATGGTGGCACAGGTCTGTAATCCCAGCACTTGGGAGGCTGAGGCAGGAGGATTGTTGTGAGTTTGAGCCCAGCCTGAGCTACAAAGTGAGCTTAAGGCCAGCCTGAACTGCATAGTGAGACCCTGTCTCAAAAAGACAAAAAAAAAAAAAAAAAAAAAACTTCTCATTATTGTATGTAAGTGATCACTCGCCAGTGTTCCAGATGTATCTTAGCTAGAACTAGTGAATGCCCTTATTTTAGATGGTTTTTGAAGCCTATACCGTTGGTATTATTTGGCTCTTAAGCTTTTACATCTCTCAGCATGGAGGACAAAGAAAGCTGTACATTATTGGCTTGGGAGTCTGTACATTTAGACCAGATTTGTGTTTGCACTGTCAGTATGGCAAATGAATGAAAAGGTATTAGTGCACTATTGAATTTTTTGTTTTCGATTCAGTTTGTACCCTAGATGAAAAACCTCAATTTATGTTCATGACAGAAGGATTGTTTTAAATGTCTACATTCTTTCTAATAAACTGTTGAAAGACAAAAAAGTTCCTATGTATACTGGGGAATCTAGAAAACACACTCCTGACAGGAATCACATGGAAGAGACCCAAGAATACTAAGCTGTAACATCTGACTGAAATGCAGGTTAAGCACAAGCAGGAAATGTGTGACAAGGCAGAACGGTAAATGGCCTAGGAGGGAGGGACTCAACACACAGAGCTGATTTGCTGAGATCTAGAGAATTTTTATTTTTATTTTCCTTTAATTCTTTTTACTTCTTGTTTGGTTGCTTCTTACCTCTTATGTTTTCTTTTCTTTAGCTTTTTTTTTTTAAAAACATTTTTACAGTTTTTGGCCCCATTCATTTAAAGACTTCTATGTTGAGTCTTACTGGCTAGCCAGTAAGATAAGAGAATGAAGGATTTTGTGACCACACAGAATGTAATTTTTCAGAAGTTGTTTAGAAAAATGACTAAACAAACACATGGTCACAACCCACAACAGAGAGTATGAAGAATCTGAATCTTACAGTAACCATATTATAATATCCTAAATGTCAGAAAACTAGGGCTGGGGAGATAGCTCAGTAGAATAAATGCTTGTTACCAAAACATTATGAAAACAGTTTACAATGTATTAATTTATCAAATCCATCTTGTCAAGGTATCTTAAAACTGCCTCATTGATATTTGTACTTCAGTAAAATAAAAATTAAAAAAATAAATAATGTATTTATAATAGGATAATTTTAGCTAAAAAAAAAAAGAATAAGTGCTTGTTGCCTGGCAAGTGCAAGGGCCTGAGTTCAATCCCCAGTTACTCCAAAACAAACAAAACAAAAACAAACTAACTAAATGTCAGAAGACTAAACTAAGGAAGAGAGACTTAGGATGTCAATATGACAAATACAAAAAAAAATGACAAAAACAATCTTACAAAAAATATGAAAAATAGTCTGCTTTCAACAAAAAACAGATGCATGCCAAAGAATAAGAAAGTATGGCTCATAGGAATGAAAAGGAATGAACATAAACTGTCACAGAGGATGCATAAATGTCAAACATTGAATTATTGAATTTAGTCGACAAATTTAACTATTTCAGACAACTGACATAAATTAAGTCATGGTCTCTCAAATAATAGGGACTGTTGGAGCCAGGGAGATGGCTCAGTGGAATAAGTGCTTCCCTGGCGAGTGCAAGGGCCTGAGTTCAATCACCAGTTACACACACACACACACAAAATAATAACAGGGACTGTTAACAGAGGAAAAAAAAAATAGCAGATCCCAAGAGACCTGTGGAACAACATCAAGTGTGCTAACATATGAATACTTCAGATGCCAAAGGGAAATGAAACAAAGGGACAGGAAGAATATTTAAAGAAATAATGGTCAAAAATCCTCTCAAGAGGACCTAAATAAAATGAACAGTTTCCTAAAAACACATAATTACAAAAACTGACACAACAATAAACAGAAACTTTGAGTGAACTTATAACAAGACAAATGACCCAATTAAAATAGGCAGAGGATATGAAAAGATAGTTTTCCAAAGAAGAGCAGGAATGACCAAAAAGCACATGTAAGTATTCTCACCTTCACTAGTTATTAAAGAAATGCAGATGAAAGCCTCAGTGTGATGCTACTCACAATCATTAAGGTGCTATAGCCATAATTTAAAAAGCATAAAAAATGTTGATGAAGATGTGGAGGAACTAAAGCCTTCATACATTGCTACTGTACATATAAACTAGTGTAATACTGTGAAAAAGAGTATAGTGGTTCTTCAAAAGGTTAAACCTAGGAGTTGGAGTTTGTCACTCAGTAGCACAGTATTTGCTTAGCATATTACAAAGCCCTGGGATCAATCTCCAGCACCATGCAAAGTAAAATAAGATGCACGTAGATTTACCACATGACCCAACTATTCCACTCCTGGGTATATACTCAAAAGAATTGAAAAGGGGTATTCAAACAAATACTTGTACATGAATCTTCATAGGAAAGGTAAAACAATTCCAATAGTCATCAGCTGACCACCACAAAAGTGGTATATCCATACAATGGAAGCTTATTTGACCATAAAGACGAGTGTTATATACTATAGTATGGTGAATCTTGAAAACTGTTTTCTAAATGAATGAAGCCAGACCAAAAAGGTCAGACATTGCATGTATGTATTTATATGAAGCAGATAAATCCATAGAGAAACTAATTTGTGTTTGGCAGGGGCTGGAGAAAGAAAAATTGGAAAATGACTTCGTAGTGAGTCCGACAGTTCCCTTTCAGGTGATGAAAATGTCTTGGAACTAGAGAGTTCCACCATTGCAAATGTACTAAATGTTGCTAAGTTGTACATAACGTGATTAATAGCTAATTTTGTGTCATGTGAATTTTACCTCAATAAAGACAAAATTTAAAATTGAGTTCACCATGTAAGTTTGGTGTTGTGGCACACACAGTAATCCCAGCACTCAGGCGGCTGAGGAAAGAGTGTTGCCATGAGATCCAGGCCTATGTGTGCTACAAAGTGAGTTCAAGACCGGCCTGGACTATATAGCAAGACCCTGTGTCAAAAACCAAAACAAATAAATATTAAGTTATCATATGAGCCACCAATATCACTTTTTAGTATGTACATAGGAGGATGAAAATATATGTCCAAACAGAAACTTATACATGAATGTTTAGTACAGCATTGTTTACAATAACTAAACATGGGAACAATTCAAATGTCCATCAGTGGAGAGACGATACAGGTAATATGGTATATTTGTTCAATGGAATATTACAACTTGAATGAACCTTAAAAATATGTTATTTTTATTTTTATGTATTTAGTGCAGTCTACAGGATCTTACTACATAGGTTGGACTCCTGTTTTCAGCCTCTCAAATGCTGGGATTACAGGCACCACCACACCCAGTCTCAATTTCCATTTCAGTACACCCTGGGGGCAGAGCAGTGCTCCAGGGATCAAACTCTGGGCATTGTGCTCTGCCTAAGCCAGTGCTTTAGTCTACTGAGCTGTCTGGCTGGCCTCAAAAATATGATGTTAAATGAAAAAACTGTACACAAAAGATCACATATTGCATAATTTTATTTACTGTATATGAAAATGACCAAAATAGACATATCTTTAGTTGAGTTGCGTTTAGTTTAGTTTAGCTTAGTTTTATTTTGAAATAGGGTCTCACTATGTAGTTTATTTTATTTTATTTTATTTTATTTTATTTTATTTTAATTCTCCCCCTCACTATGTAGTTTAGGCTGGCCTGAACTCACTGTGTATTCCAGGATGGCCTTGAATTCACAGTAACCCCCCAACCTTCTAAATACTGTGATTACAGGTGTGGGCCATCATCTTTGGCTGGTCATATCTTTATAAACAGAAAAAAATCAGTGAAAAATCATATTAACCAGTAAAAATTGTATTATATTTTAGCCTAGCTAGCTATTTTTTTTTAAAAAAAGAAATCTTACCCAATAAAAAAGAGAAATGAAAGAAAATAGTGCAATAGTCTAGAATTTAGGGAAGTTTTTCCTTTTTTTTCTGTCTTTATTTCAGTTTTGGGTTGAGGAAAGCAGGGTGGGGGAATACCTGCAAAAAAAAAAAAGTTTCTATTTTTGGAGAGAGGAAAATGTTCTAAAAACTATTGATAAAATAATCTTGAGATGTTCTAATTTTAGTTACTGGACAGAGAATGGAGCAAAAGAAAAGATAAGATAAAGAGTTTATTTTAGCTGATAGCTTTGACAAATCAACAAACAGGAAAAAAAAAAAAGAGAAAAAAAAAAAAACTGCTCCACATTTCTTTCCTGTGGTAAGATTAGCCATCAAGGACCAATCACATTCAGCTTGCAAAACCAACCAAGCAAAAAGCAATAGGCAGCTCCCTTGTCAACTAGCTTCTATGGGGGCTGGGATTTTCTTCTTCCCAGAGTTTCATTTAAAATAGCCTGGCTTCTTAGATCTGGCAGACGTTTTCCAACTACTATCTTCCAGTGCTGTTGATGGCTCAGAAAATTTCTCCCAGAATAGGTCCTTTTACTTTTATCTAGCACCTGTAATATATCAATAATCCCTTTGATTTCAGATATCTCCTATTTTTTATTTAACATTAGTGCTGAACAATGCACAATTTTGTGAACATGCTAAGAGTCATAGCTTATTCATTTAAGCGAAGAAACTTTATGGTATATTAATTATTTGAACATAACTAGCTATTTTTTTTTAAAGGACTCTTATACAATTAAAAAAAGAGAAATGAAAGAAAACACTGAGATAGTCTTGAATTTAGGGTAGTTTTTCCTTTTTTTTTTTTTTTCTGATATCAAGAATCAAACTCAGGACCTTAGGCTTACCAGGCAGGCTGTGTGCCATTGAGCTATATCTCCAGCCCAGAACTAATTTGTCTAATTTGACAATGTTTCAATGATATTACAAATTTTTAAAATTAATTTGAAATTATTATTTTTGAGTGCCACGTGACTGAGGCTTGGGTTGTACCCAGCCTGTAGGTCTAACCCAGAGTCTTTACATTGTGCTGAATCCCCAGGTCTTTTTATTTTATACTTTAAGATAGGACCTCCCAGCCGGGCGTGGTGGCGCATGCCTGTAATCCCAGCACTCGGGAGGCTGAGACAGGAGGATTGTTGTGAGTTCGAGACCAGCCTGAGCTACAAAGTGAGCTCGAGGCCAGCCTGAACTGCATAGTGAGACCCTGTCTCAAAAAGACAAAAAAAAAAAAAAAAAGATAGGACCTCCCTAAGTTGCCCAAGGTGGGCTCTATTATGATCCTCCTATCTACACCCCGGAAAGTGTTAGGATCCAGACTTGCTCCACCACACTTGTATTCATTAGTTTTTAGCACTGAGAAAAAGGTATCGATTGGGACATAATGATACAGTTACTTGGGAAATTTCCAATGTTGGTTTTTGGACATTTAGGTTCTTTAATTGTTTGTAGTTTGACATAATAGAAGGAATGTGTGTGGCTGGAAATGAATTAGAAATGTAAAAATTGGGGCCAGGGAGATAGCTCAATAGAATAAGTGCTTGCCTGGCAAGCACAAATATCTGAGTTCAATACCCAGTTCTGCCAAAAAAAAAAAAAAAAAAAAAAGTAAAAATTAAAAAGTAGAGAAACAAAACTCTGAAAAAAATCAGACAAAAATGCTTGAAAACACTATTTGCAAGGCTCCCTCTAATACTTTTACCAACTTCTGAAAAAACAGTAACTGGAAAATGCACATATGGAAAGTGAGAGTGCATCAGGAATTCCATCCCAGGGTGCTGTGAGGGCCCCGCCCCTGGGGCTCACTGAGACAGCAGATCAGACTGGGCCTGGTGGCTCATGCCTGTAATCCCAGTGCTTGGGAGTCTGAAAACAGGAGAATCACTACATGTCCAATAATATAGTGAAACCCTGTTGACCCTCTACTAAATATATTTTTTAAGAAGAGAAAGTGGCTAGCAATTTCATAAAATCTCTTTTCTGTTGCCTTTTCTCACATCATTTGCCAACAAAGGGTATTAGCCTGTACTCCAGGGTACACTACCATCAGTGCTGAAGAAAGGAGGAAAGACTTTGATGTTGTCATAGGCCCAAGATGGCAAACCTTTCAGAACAGGGGTCCTACAGGTTTATCACAACCATATTTGCTACCCTCTTTCCTCCCAGTAGAATCAGAAAACTTCTCAGACTTACGAGGCTCCTGGGAGCTGCAAGATCCGCAAAGTACCTCGCCACACGCCCCGGGTCCCAGACCCCTCAGGAGGTTCAGGACCAGAACAGGAAACAGTGAGTGTCGTCAGACAAGTCCTACAGAGAATAGGGTAAGCTCAGGCCAAATGCCTGGGAAGGAGGGGTACAAGGTGCCCTCTTGTGCTCACCTGCTTTCATGCCCTGTAGCCTGCAAATACAGCTCTGAAGCAGCTCTTGAGTCAGACACCTCCACTTCACTGGTACCTTCCACCACCCTGAAGGAAGGGATTCTGGGCTGAGCCACTAGAGTTCTATCCTGACTCCTAGATTCTCCCATGAAAGTGTAAGAACTATCCTAGGGACCTCAGGCCCAGTAGCTCTTCCTATGAGCTGCTCATCTTGATGATCTTGTTTTTCCTTGTGTAGTCTACCAGGGGTGGGAGCAGGGTAATAGGTATTGCCCCTTTTTCACAGAGAGAGAGACTAAAGTCTTGCTTAGTGAGGTACTCAGAAGTACCCAGTGTGAGAATGGACTGAGTCAGGACATGAGGGTGGGGAATGGAATTGAAGAGTTGTAAGTGGAAAAGGTCTAACTGGAGAGTGAAGAGTAAGAGGGCATATAGGATGAAGGCAAGAGTGTGGAAGGAGATTCTTGGAACAGACCCAGGTTCTGTGAGTATAATACCAAGCTCAGAGTTTCCCTTCGCTGGGATGGCAGTGAGTAGAAATCTCTAA
>PVKA01022658.1:20757-36892 GCA_004027165.1 Ctenomys sociabilis | reverse complement strand
TGGGAAAGGTCCCTCTGGTGCAGTGGGCCTGGAGCCCTCACTCATAGGCCAGGCTGTGCTGGGTTTCGGTCCGTAGCGTGGGACCGTGGATTGCTGAGAAATGTCCCTCCGGTGTGGCAGGCTAGGAGTTCTCACTCCAGGCCGACCTGCACTGGGTCTGGGGCTGTGGGGTGGGACCAGTAATCACCTGGAAGTGTTTGTCTGGCACAGTGTGCCTGGAGCTGTCACTGGGCCACGTGAGGTGATGGGCAGCTTAATCCCTGGGAAATGTATCTCAGGCACGACGGGCCTGAGGTTCTACACTCACTGACCTTTGATGCCCAGAGAATCGGGGAAATTCCCACTCAATTAGTGGGCTTTAGGTCAGGGGTTCCGGGGAGGTGTTGGTGAGTGGGACCTGAGGTTTCAGGCCAGTCACTGGCTTGGAGGGGTTGGGGACAGGGATCCGCGTAGCGCGTGTGGGAAGAAGCCAAAGGCTCTCCCTCAGACTCACCACCCTCTCACTGATCTGGGAAGCCTGGTGAGTCTTGTAAATTCGCTCTCGCTGGGAGAGCTTGGCGCGGGATCCAGGAGGCCGCTGGAGTCAGCCACTGTCTCAGGCTGGTCTCTGGGGCTGGGCAGGCACGGACGGGATGGAGCAGGATGGCGGAGTCGGCCGCGCTGTCTCTGGCCGGTCTCAGGGGCTGGGCGAGGGCGGACAGGATGGAGCAGGACGGCGGAGTCAGCCGCGCTGTCTCTGGCCGGTCTCAGGGGCTGGGCGGTGGTAGGCGGGATGGAGCAAGACGGTGGAGTCGGCCGCGCTGTCTCTGGTCGGTCTCAAGGGTTCCTTTCTTCCCCACATCCTTTGTAACATTTGTAGTTAGTTGATTTGTTTATGATAGCCATTCTTTCTGGGGTGAGATGGTATCTCACTGTTGTTTTAATTTGCATTTCATGGATGTCTAGTGATGTGGAGCATTTTTTTCATATTTTATTTACTTCTTTAATTTCATCTCTGAGGTTAGTCATTCTCTCTAGAGCGAGATGGAATATCAGTGTTCTTTTAATTTGCACTTCTGAAATGACCAATGATGTTGAGCATCTTTTCATATATTTACTTGCCATTTATTTTTCTTCATCTGAAACTTGTATGTTCATGTCAGATGCCCATTTTTGGTTTAGATCTTTAAATTTGTGGGGGGCTGATTTTTTAAAGTTCTTTGTATATTCTAGATAGAAGGTCTTTGTCAGAGGGACAGTTGGCTATAATCTATGCCCAGCTTTTAGGTTTTCTTTTTCCTCTGTTGGAGATTTGTTTTGAAGGCAGAAACTTTTCAAAAAGAGAAGATTCTAGTTGTTAATTCGTTGAAGCAGGTTGGTTTTTGTTCATGAATTCTCTACATACTCCTATGTCTTTAAGAATTCTACCTCCATTTTCCTCCAGAACATTTAGTGTTTCTGTTTTAATATTTAAATCTTTGATCCATTTTGACTGTACCTTGTGCAGACTGATAGACCTACCTTCAGCATGTGGAAAGCCAGTTTTTCTATCACCCTTTATTAAAGAAGCTATTTTACTTCCAATGAACATGTTTGGACTCCCTATCAGACATAACATGGTAGTATGTTGGCAGTTGTGTCTGAATCTTCTGATCTGTTCCATTAATCCTCAGGTCTGTCTCTACACAAGTACCATGCTGATTTTATCACAGTACATTTATAGTATAATTCTAGGTCATGGATTGTGATGCCTCCTGCCCTTCCTTTGTTCCTCAGGATTGCTTTTGAAATTCTGGGTCTCTTGTGGTTCCAAATGAATTTGAGAAAAGTTTTCTCTTGATCTTAGAGATATACCAGTGGTATTTTAAATGGGACTGCATGGAATCTGTATAACAATTTTGGAGTGTGGCCATTTTCAGAATGTTGGTTTTTCCGTTTTCATAAATCCTCTCAATCTCTTTTCTCAGAATACTGTAATTTTCACTGTATACATCTTTACTTCCTTTTTGAGATTGATTCCTAAGGGGCTTTTTTGGCATGTTATTGTGAAAGGTGAGGTTTCCCTAATTTCTCTTTCAGTGTGTCCAATATTTGAGTACAAGAATGCTACTGATTATGAGGTGTTGATTTTGCATCCTGCTATGTTACTGAGTTTGCTGACTAAATCTACAAAACTCTTGATGCAGTTTTTGTTGTCCTCTATGTAGAGTATCACGTCATGTACAAATAATTATAATTTCACTTCTTCTTTTCCAGTCTATACTTGTTTTATTTCTCTCTCTTGTCTAATTGCTCCAGCTAATGTTTCCAGAAATATACTAAATAGGGTTGGAGACAGTTGCTGATGTTATCATGAAGGTCTTCAGTTCTTTGTCTATTTAGTAAGGTATTGGTTGTTGGTTTCTCATACATAGATTTTATTAGGCTGAGACACAGACCATCTGTTCTGATTCTATGTAGGGTTATTTTTTATCATGACTGAGTGTTAGACTTTATCTAAAGCTTATTCTGCATCATTGCAATGACCATATGGTTTTTGCTCTTGGCTCTATTGATGTGGTGTATTGCATCTATGGATTTGTGTATGTTGAACTATCCCTGCATTCCTGGGATGAATCACCCTTTTTGTGATATGCAATCTTCTTGATGACGTGCTGCACTTTGTTTTCTAGTATTTTATTGAGGAATTTTGCATCTGTATTCATTATAGGGATTACCCTGAGGTTCTCTTTTTTTTTAGTTGGATCTTTCTCTGCTTTTGGAATCAGAATACTTCCTTCCAGGAATGAGTTTGGGAGAATTGCTTGCCTTTCAATTTCACTGAAGAGTTTGAGAAGAGTTCTCATTGAATCTTCTCTAAATGTCTTGTAAAATTTTGCTGTGAATTCACTGGGACGTGAGATTTTCCTACATTGGTATTTTTTTCTTTACATTTTCAATATTGTTTTTCATTATTGTGTTACTCAGAGCTTGCACATATTTTTAACTCACTTTTGGCATTTGATATGTATCTCTGAAACTGTTCATTTCCTCTGTGTTTTCCATCCCATGAGAGTAAAGATTTTGGGAGTAGGAATTGATGATCTTCTGAATTTCCCCAGGGTCTGTAGTAAATTCATCCTTTATTGCATGAATTTGGGTTTTATCTTTCTTTCTTTTTTTTAGGCTTGCCAGAGTTTTATCAATTTTCTTTATTCTTTCAAAAAAACAACTTTTTGATTCATTTATTCCTTGTATTTTTTTTTCTCCATTATACTAATTTCTGCTCTAATCTTTATAATTTCTTTCCTTCTTTGGGCTTTGGGCTTGATATAGTGTCATAGTTACTTTTTATTTGTACTTTTTATTGCTGGGACAAATACTCGACACTCAAAATGAAAGGTTTATTTAGGTCACAGTTACTGGAGGGTTCAGTCCATATTCCGCTGCTTCCAAGGCAAATAACAGCAGTTCATGCATCAGAAAACAATGAAGAGAAGAGGAGGAGCAGCAGCTGCAGTGTCCATCAAGCCTCTCTCTTCCTTCTACACTGATTGCGAAGGTGGGTGCTCCATGGTGAAAATCAGAGCCTCTCCAACGTGGTGTGGCTGCAAAGGTCAAGCTCCTCTGAATGTATCAACTAACACATATGGTCATTGTCATTGTCATCATTGTTGTCGTCCTTGGCATCGTCTTCTTCTTTCTTCCTCTCTTCTTTCTCTTTCTTCTTCCTCTTCTTCTTCCTTTCCTTTCTTTCCTTCTTCCTCCTCCTTCCTCTTCCCTCCTCCTGTCTCCTCCTTCCTCCTTTCTCCTCCTTCCTCCTTTCTCTTCCTTCCTCCTTCTTCCCTTTCCTCTTCCTCCCCCCCTCTCCTCCTCCTGCTCCTCCTCCTCCTTCTTTCTTTGTGGGGGAACCAGTGATTGAACTCAGGCCCTTATGCTTCCCAGACAAATGCATATTCTACTATCTCCCTTCTCCCCAGTTGTGCTCTCCTTTTTCTAGGAGCTTGAGAAGCAGCATAAAATCATGTATGGGCTTATTCTATTTCCCAATGTGTAAATTTACTACCATAAATTTTCTTCTTAAGACCACTTTTATATTAGGGGCTGGGGAAATGGCTCAGTGGAATAAGCACTTCCCTGGCAAGCGAAATGGCCTGAGTTCAATCCGTACTTCTGCCAAAAAAAAAAAGAGACCACTTTTATTGCATCCCACGGGTTTCAGTAAGTTTGATATGCATTTTCATTTGATTATTCGTATTTTTTATTTCTACTTTAATGTCATCTGTAACCCACTGGTTATGCAGGAGGTTAATATTTAATTTCCATGTGTTTATATTGTTTTGTCAATGATTTCCAGGTTAACTGAACTGAGGTCAGATAGTATGCATAGGGTAATTTCAGTTCCTTTGCATTTACTGAAGGATGCTCTCTGTGTTGGTGTATGGCCTATTTTGGAGAATGTCCTGTGTGCAGCTGAGTAATATATATATTCTGTTGTTGCTGGGTGACACACTCTGTAAAGGTCTCCCAAGTCAATTTCTTCACAAGTTTGATTTAGTTCTGTTAATTATTTTGCTGATTTTTTGCTTTGTTGATCTATCTCTTTGTGACAGTGGCACCCCAATATGATTTTATTATTTCTCATTTGACTTTTCATGTCTGTTAAACTTTGTCTTATGTAGGTGGGTGCTCCTACATTGAATGCATATATGTTCAAAATTGTAATATCTTCCTCTTGCAGTATTCTCTTAACAAGCATGCAATGAACTTCTTTATCTCTTTGAAAAATTTTTGGTTTGAAGTTGATATTATCGCTTAACAGCAATCATAACAACTACCCCTGCTGTTTTCTGATCTCCTGTGACATAGACTGGTTTTCCATTCTTTGACTTTTGTTTGTGAATTGGTTTTTGAGTTTAATATGTTTCTTGTATGCAGTATATTTTATACTTTGTTTCTTAATCCACTTTCTATTCTGTTTCTTTTGAGTGGTGAATTGAGGCCTTTTATATTGGTGGTTATAACTGATACATATTAGTTCATGTTATTTTACTGTTATAGATTCTGTAATTTTTTCCTCTTTTTAATTAGTTTCTCTGGTTCTTTTCTGTTCCTGAAGCTGTGGTCACTTTTCTCTTTTTCTAGAATATCTTGCAGTATTCTTTGCATGGTTGGTTTGGTGTCATGAATTTCTTCAATTGCTCTTTGTCATGGAAGGATCTGATCTTGCCATTGCATTTGAGAGATAGTTTGCAGTGTACATCAATCTGGGTTAAATGTTATTTTTTTTAGGACCTGAAATACTTCACTCCAACCTCTTCTTGATTTGATGGTTTGTGTTGAGAAATCTGCCATGATTTCTATGGGTTTTCCAATGTAGGTGACCTTTTTCTTTTCTGTAGAAGCTTTTAATATTCTATACTTTGAAGAATTTCTGATATCTTGATTCTTATGTGTCTAGGCATAGATTTATTTTGAGTATGGCTGTTTGGAGTTCTATATGCCATGCGTAACTGTATGTCATGTTCTTTTCTGATGCTTGGAAAATTTTCTCATAGTACTTTTGCATATAATCTTTTATGTCATTTTTGTTGTCTCCTGTTTTCTTCTTTAACAAACAGTATTTGTTACAGAGTCTATAGGATCTCACTATGCAGATACAACTCATAGTGCTTCTCCTGTTTTTAGCCTCCTAGAGCTGGGATTACAGATGTGCACCACCATGCCCAGTCTCCATTTCTATCTCAGCACACCCCACGGGATCAAATCCCAGTCGCTATGCCTGCCTAAGTAGGTGCTTTAATCCACAGAGCTATCTGGCCAGTACTGAGACCTGTTGTTCTTATGTTATTTATCTTTGTGTCATCTTATAGTTGATAAGTTGTTACTTCCTTGTTGCTTGTTAGTTTTAAGAGATCTTTCCTTTCACAGTCATTAGCTGTACCATCGTCTTTTTTTTCTTTTCTTTTCAGAACCAGGGATTGAACTCAGTCCCTTACACTTGCCAGGGAAGCACTTATTCTTCTGAGCTATCTCCCCAGTCCCTGTACCATGTCGTTGAGTTCTGAGTGTTTATCTTCAGTTTCATTCAAGCAGATTTGCCAACTTTCAGTGGATTTCTTAATTTTTATAATATTTTCACTGTGTTAAAATCTTTGGCTTATCAATTCACTAATTTGTACAAATAGATTTAAGGTTTCATTTGCTCATTGGAAATAATGATGTCATTATAAGTAGAATGTCACTGTTTTCTATTACTAACAGAAGTGAAATTAAACCTAAATACTTATATGCTGAAAAAGCAAAAGTTAAAAATATAGCATCAATACAGAGAGCACTAAGCAAGATAACAGCAAGATGCATAAAACTATCATGTAAATTAATTAATTTACTAACCAAGAAAAGGTTGTAAAGGCAAAATCATGCTGAATATCATCACATAAGTATAAAGAAGACATCTAAAATGTAAGTTAGTGATGCCAAAAATAGAATGTAAAATTAGATTAGTATATGGCACAGGGAAAAGTGTGCAAAAACAATGTTAACTTTAAAATAAATATAGGAGTACATTGCAATTTTATCAAGAAATTACAACCTGGGACCAGCTAAATGGCTCAGTAGAATAAGTACTTCCCTGCCAAGCACAAGGGTCTGAGTTCAATCTCTGATTCCACAAAAAACAAAAAATAAATTGCAATCTAATAGATCATTTAACAACAGTGAATATAAATACATTGAATAACATAACATGCAAAAATGTAAAGCCAAATCTAGAGGAAAAATTCAAGTAGCAAGTACAATATACTTCTAGTAGTCTACGAAACATCAAGTTAACTGAAATATAAAAATATCAATTAAACTTTCATGATCTAAACATTGCAATTATTGGTTGAACTAATAATTTCATTAATTCATTTGCTGAATAGCTATGTGTGTAACAAAAGTTGCAATGATTGTATTTGATGATCCCATAGAAATTAAACAATTGTTATTTAACATAAATTTTAGTAATATTTACCATCCTCTGCTCCTAGGCTGGTACAGATGACAAAGCTTTCTAAATAACAGTTAATTTTAGTTATTCATTTAACTGCCTTCCCCTTCTTCAAAAGCCCTAAGTCAAATAAATGCCCTAAACTGTAACCAAGTCAATGTTCAAATAAAAGCACTAAGAGTACCATCAGATAAAATTTCAAGGAAACTCAATAACTAGGAGTTCATTATTGATTACTAAATTAGATAGAATGATCCAAAAAGAAAACTCACTAAACCTTAATTTTTTTCTAGTCCTTTTTTACTTTTTTATTTTTTTGTTTATTTTAAAGAGAATATAAATGTAATTGATAAGACATTAGAAATTATGCATATTTAGAAGGCCAAGATGAGAGGTATTCAACCATGGTTTTTGTATTGCACATTGCTGTCTTCAGGATAGTTGCTAAGATTACAGATGTTATCATAGAGTTAATCAAAGAGAAAATTTTAAACATTAACTGCTATTTTCAAAAAAGTGATGGAATTAGTAGTACAACCATCTCAGCTACTCTGTATATATACTGACATGATTTAATGTTCAATTTTGTGTCCAATCCTGAGTACCTATATCTGTTAATCTGAGCAACAGTTTTAACAATAAAAATAGGTAATATAACAAACATTGTTAATTTCCTATTGTTGTTTTTAAAATCCATACCATATGTATTGTTGTATGTTACTCTTTCTGTCATTGTTTTTCCTCTTGTTTTTATTTTTACTCTTCAAAATGAAAGGAAATGATAAAAAAAGAAATTTAAAGAGTAAATGACAAACAGAAAAAGGAAGGATGAAAGAAAAAAGAAAATCATTCCTATCAAAAGGAATAATCAATGTTTAACAATGTTAAATAGTCCTGCGGTGTATACCTCATTTATACACTTTTCTGCTGGATGGTTAAGACCCAGATAGAGCAAGATCTATGTACCAACACATGTACTTTTTGTTTCTTATGAGGTCAGTGAAGTCCCCTCAGAGTTTATCTTGCAGTCCTGTACCTTATTCTGTAGATCCTTTGTCTGTGTCATCCATATGGATGAGTCACGGCCAATGCTTGACCAGTTTGCTCTCTGTGAGAGCCTGAGAGAAAGTTTTCTCTCCATGTGACTCTCCCCAGGCACAATATAGAACTTTGATCTCTTTCCTCTGTGGCTCCATAATCTCCTTGTTCAGAAAATTTGGAACTCAGGAGCTCAATTGAGTTTCAGGATGTTGCAGTACAGGTTCTCCTATGTTCTGAGTCTTCACTGACCTTGAAAGGCTAGGGCCAAAATGTTGGCTGGCCTTGTGGCTCTTATATTTCTCCAACTTTGATCTGTGAACTTAGGTTGTTAACCATCCAGAAGAAAAGCTGATTAGTATCCTGCAGCATATGCTATTCACTTTGCCTTATCTGACTCCATTGTTTTTAGTCGTTGTTTAGCATTTCTTTTTGCTTCTTACACTAGGGAGACTATATGATATTTACACATATGTGTCTCTTTTATTTCACTTATGAGTATATGTTCAACTGGCATCCACTTCAGTATAAATGCTTCAAGTTTATCATTCTTACTAGCTGAGTAATATTCCATTATATAGAAATACCACATCTTTTTCAACCATTCCTCATGTGATGGACATCTTGGTTGTTTCCAAGATTTCGCTATCACAAATTGTGCTGCTATAAACATAGGTACACATATATCACAATGACACAATGTTTTTAGTTCCTCTGGAAAATTCCCAGTAGCGGGATAGCCAGCTTGAATGGGATTTCTAGTCCTACTCTTTTGAGGAGTCTCCACACTGACCTCCACAATGGTTGTACCAGTCTACATTCCCACCAGCAGTGGAGAAGTGTTCCCTTTCCCCACAACCTCTCCAACATTTGTTGTTGGTTGATTTCCTTATGATAACCATTCTTTTTGGAGTGAGATGGTATCTCAGTGTTGTTTTTATTTGCATTTCACGGATGTGGAGCATTTTTTCATCTATTTATTTGCTTCTTTAATGTCATCCTTTGAGAAGTGTGTATTTATCTCAGATGCCCATTTCTGAATTGGGTCTTTAAATTTGAGGGCCATGTTATAACTTAGTTCTTTATATCTTCTAGACAGCAGACCTCTGTCTGATTGCTTATTAATTAGGATTTTTTCAAAATTTGTGGGTTGTCTTTTCACTCTGTTGACAATTTCTTTTGAAGTGCAGAAGCTCCTCAAGAAGAGTTGATTCCAGTTGTTGATTCTTTCAAGTGCTTCCTATGTGAATATATGTTTGCTCAAGAACTCTTTACCTACCCCTATGTCTTCAAGAGTTCCTCCTACTTTCTCTTCCAGGAGATTGAGTGTTTCCGTTTTAATGTTTAAAGCTTTAAGCCATTTTGACTTTAACTTAGTGCATGGTGATACAGCTGGGTCAAGTTTTCATTTTCGGCATGTAGATAGCCATGTTTTCCAGCACCATTTGTTAAAGAGGCTATCCTTCTTTCAGTAAGTATGATTGGCCCCTTTGTTGAAGATCAGATGGCTCAGTTTGTTCATAGATGCTTCTGCACCTTCTAATCTATTCCATTGATCCTCAGGTCTATTTTGTTGCCAATATCACGTTGATTTTATCACAGTGGCTTTGTAGTATAATTTCAAGTCAGGAATTGTGATGTCTCCTGCCTTGCCTTTATTGGCCAAGATTGGCTTTGCTATTCTAGGTTGTTCGTAGTTCCAAATAAATTTTAGGAATGATTTCTCTATGTCTGGAAGGTATGATGGTGGCAGTTTGATAGGGATTGCATTAAATCTGTACAGCAATTTTAAGAGTATGGCCATCTTCATGATGTTGGTTCTTCCTATCCAGGAGCATGGCATATCATTCCATTATCTGAAATCCTCTAATCTCTTTTCTAAGGGTGTTGTAATTTTCTGTGAAAAGATCTTTGACTTCCTTGGTTCAGTGAATCCCAAAGTATTTCATTTTCCTCGGTACTATTGTACAAGGCATTGTTTGTATTGTTTCCCTTTCAGTGTGCTTGTTATCTGTGTAGAGGAATGCTACTGACTTTTGTATCCTGCTATGCTACTGAATTTCTGTATCAATTCTAGTAGTTTCTTGGTGGAATTTTTGGGGTCTTCAAAGTAAAGTATCATGTCATCTGAAAATAGTGATAATTTAACTTCTCCTTTACCTATTCTTATTCCCTTTATTTCGCCCTCTTTTCTAATGTCTATTGCTAATGATTCCAAGACTATATTGAATAGGAGGGGTGATAGAGGACATCCTTGTCCTGTACCTGATTTAAGAGTAAATGACTGCAGTTTTTCCCCATTTAGGATTATATTAGCTTTTGGGTTGTCATAGATGGCTTTTATCAAGTTAAGATAGAGTCCATCTATTCCAATTTTCTGTAGAACCTTGAATATGAATGAATGTTGGACTTTGTCAAAGGCTTTCTCTGCATCAATTGAGATGATTATGTGGTTTTTAGATTTCAGTCTATTAATATAGTATATTACATTTATAGATTTTCGAATATTGAACCATCTTTGCATCCCTGGGATGAATCCCACCTGGACTTGGTGTATGATATTCTTGATGATTTGCTGTATTCTATTTGCCAGGATTTTGTTGAGTATCTTTGTGTCTATGTTCATGAGGGAGATTGGCCTGTAGTTCTCCTTTTTTGGTTGTGTCTTTCTCTGGTTTTGGAATCAGTATTATACTTGCCTCCAGAAATGATTTTGGGAGGACTGTTTCCTTTTCAACTTCACTGAACAGTTTGTGGAGTGTGGGGATTATATCTTCTATAAATTTCTTGTAGAATTCAGCTGTGAATGCATCAGACTTTTCTTTGTTGGTAGGCTTTTTATTACGTTTTGTATTTTGTTGGCTGTTATTGGCTTATTGAGAGTTGTTATATATTCTTGATTCAGTTTTGGTAATTTGTACCTTTCGAAGAATTTGTCTATTTCTTTTATGTTTTTTATTCTGTGAGCAAAAAGATTCTCAAAGTAACTATTGATAATCTTCTGAATTTCCACTGAGTCTGTGGTGATTTCACCCTTTTCATTCCTTATTGCATGTACTTGAATTTTCTCTTGCCTCTTTTTGATGAGGTTGGCTAGAAGCTTATCAACTTTATTTAATTTTTCAAAGAAATAACTTTTTGATTTGTGGATGCTTTAAACTGTTTTCTTCATCTCAATTGAATTAATTTCTTCCCTAATCTTTATGATTTCTTCCTGTCTTTTCGCTCTGGGTTTAGTTTGCTCTTCTTTTTCTAGTTGTCAGAGGTGCAACATTATGGTGCTAATTTGTTCCCGTTCTGTTTTCTCAATGTGTGAGTTCATAGCTATGATTTTCCCTCCAAGAACTGCTTTCATCGTATCCCATAAATTCCAGTAAGTTGTGCTTGAATTTTCATTGAATTGTAGATATTGTTGAATTTCTTCTGTGACCCATTGATTGCTGAGTAGGGTGTTGTTTAGTTTCCATGAATTTATCGGATAAATGGCTATGGTCAACAATTTCTTCAGGTAACTCACTATCGTTGTAGAATGATGGACTATGTTGGATTGTGTCATCGAGTTCAGGCACCTAAATTAATTGAATGACGATGGATTGCCCATCTTTGACAGGTGTAGACAAAGGAAGGGGTATAGAAAGGAAGAATCATGATGTGTGTATATGGACAGTACAGCTGGGATAGATAATGCCGTGCTTCTACATAATTCTATGAGAGGCAAGATTTGCACTAATGGTGGTTGGATAGGATATTATGTTGGCTTCTAGTACTATGGACAACAACTAGGAAAATAACATGGTAGAAAGTATTAATTATTGAATCTTTGATGTAACTCAAGTATAAAAAATAAGATGTGCAAACAGCTACACTCTCTTAACTTACTGGTAAGAGATATATGCTATAATAATATCTGTAAGTATACTATCATGTATGCATCTTCTACGATACCAAAACATTATGAAAACAGTTTGCAATGTGTTAATTTATCAAATCCATCTTGCCAAGGTATCTTAAAACTGTCTCACTGATATTTGTACTTCAATAAAATAAAAATTAAAAAAATGCTAAACAGTAGTGAATTGGAGGACAAAATTAATTTTGTAAGTTTATAATAATTTGCTGTGTGTGGGAAGTCATACAAAAAAAATTTAGCAAGGAAGGATAAAACTGAGTGCAAATGAAGATTCCTGTTGCCCTGTAGTGCAGGAAGGCATTGTACAAGTGGCAGTTCCACTGGTAATAATGAGGAATAATAAAAGAAGTATATCTACTAAAATAGAACAAAAACCATTTTATTTATCTCATATTTTATATAAGCTTTTGGCAATTAATTTGCAGCTTTTTCAAATAGTATTCTCTAATAAAATATGCCTTTATAGTGTTGATTCAAGGTAATTTGTAACTACTAATTTTGCAAAACACAGTAAAAATGAAATTGAGTATAATGTTAAGTTTTTTTTCCGAATATAATCCAGGTACGTGAGGAGGGAGAGCATTGATTTGTTCCTCATGATAGCTATGAGCCTTTTGTGATAACCTTTATGTAGATATCACTCACAGGGATTTTAAGGCAAACATATCCTCCCAGGCAAAATTCAGACAGATTTGTTAGAAACCCCCTTTGAAAATCAGGGTTTCTTACAGTCAGATTTCATCACCTGTGAGAATAAAAATCTTTCACACATGTGGCACTCACAGCGACCTCTTTCCTATCACTACTATAAGACCTGGAGCCAAGCAAATCCTAGAGCAACATGAAGTTCAAGCTGCCTTTTGAGTAGCAGTACAGTCCTTTGTCTCTCAGCTAGCTGTTCTGTGTTTTCTGCCAGCTTTTTTTGAGACCTCCAAATTGTGACCTGCTAATTTGTTATTCTGTAGAATTAGAGAAATTTGAAACTCTTCATATACCTTTGTAATACCATGCAAAAAAATCTCAAATGTGTAAAGAACAGAAATGCCCAATGGTATTTGTCACAGGAGGAGGACTTTCTATTTAATTACAAAATGTCTAGTAAATCTCTAACATCAGTATCTTTAACAACGTATGAACTAGATAACAGATACTTTAGAGTAAGTGATTAGAAATTGAATCCAATAATACACTAAAATTTTAATAAGCGATAACCATTTAAGGTATATTTAAGAATGAAATTTGGTATTTGAAAATTCAAGATTTAACTGGCCAAAGAAGGGAAAAATCACATATCTCTGATGATACTCTAGTGCAGGAAGGCATTGCACAAGTGGCAGTTCCAATGGCAAATGAAGGTTTCTAGAGAAATTGTAATAAAATAAATTGTGTTCAAAGAAAAAAGTACTTACATATAGAAAAATCTTAAATGGATCATAGTCAAAATATTGCAATTGATGCCTTGCAGGTCATTGAAAAATAGAACTTTGTGAGGGTGGTTGATTTCCAGTGCAATAAATAAAGTATATTTTACAATTTCATACTGACAGTGCCTTAACATTTTATTAGCAAGAATTCTGGGTCAGAGTAGAAAAGAGTGACACAACACAAGAGAGAGATGTAGAAAGAAAGGAAATTTCTCATGTAAAGCGGAGATTGAAAATATAATAAATGTATAGTTAGAGAACTTGCACTCAGTTGATCTGCCTTTCTCTGTGTTCTGGTGCTATTCTGCCCTGATTTCTTAGTACTTCTAATCATTGCAGCAATGGGTTTGTGACAAAATAAGAAGCATTTCCTTATCAAAATCCTCATTCTTGCTACTAGTCCTCAAATAAAAATATTTAATTTTCAGAGCTGTACATTTCAACAACATACTATAAAAAAGCAGCCTGGTGTGCCTAATTAATATTATTACATGTAATGAATTGATTCTTAACCATATCAGAAGTACTTTTAAAGAAATATCAGTTATGTAAAGAACATATTTAATTTTTCAAATTTTCATGATACATTGAAATGGTGTTGGCAGCAAGCAGGTTGTCACGAAGGAAACTTATTCAGGCCTGGAAAATTCATTGTTCAGTTCTTCTGCTTCCAAGTTTATTTTATATTCATTGCCTATTGTTGAGACCATGGGCTACGCAGTGCTTCTTCTCATAATCACTCCTAGTGTTTCAGGATCCTGCACCTGGGCAGAATCTATTGTTTGTTATTTAGTGCTGTCAGTGCATTCATGTCTGGTTTCAAATTTTCTAACTTCCTGCTAATATACTTATTTTTAATTGATGCTAGTTTGGTAACCCAGAATACAATGCCTCAACACACTAACGTGTGGGACTAATGACATATTAAGTGGTCCACAGAAATAATCTTTAATTTTATTTTAGAGATTAAATGTATTTCTGATGTTTTTTCTATTTCAAGACTTGATTGTCCAACAAGTCAGGGAGTCATTACCCTATTTTAAGCTAAGAATCTCCTATGTGAAAAGGATCAAATGATAGTTTAATAGCCATATATGGTTCCCACCAGGGAAAGAGGTTATTTCCTGAGAGATGGAAACGGAAAACATAATTGGGAGATTGTCTCTGTGAGAACTTAACCTGGAAATTGTTCCTCTGGGGGAGTTCATCATGGTTCTTTCATAAAACCTTAATTATGGAGACAGCAAGAGTACAGACAGACACAAAGAGAGCTACTGATGTGGAAAAAAAACCAATGGGCCTTCTGATAACCAATCATGACAGATTAAAATACTGTAAACTCTAATTTTACACAGATCTTTACAAAAGCAAGAAAGACATCAGTAGCTAGAACTATAGTGCTATGATGACTATGCTTCTCTGAGCCTTTAAACTTAAGCTGCTGCATCTACCAACTGCAGAATCAATTATCAGTAAAAATGCTATGACATGAAAAACTCCCAAGTGATGTATATGACACGAGATTGAATTTAACTCCAGAACCACATTACATTGCATCTGAAGCTTGCGCATGTGTCTACTTTGCAAACAGGTTCTCGCTGGCCTTGAAGCTCACAGAGGTCCTCCTGCCTCCTTCTGAGTCCTAGGATTATAGGCATGTGCCCCACACCCAGTTGGTGTGTATATTTCTTAAAACTTATTAGCTGTTTGCATTTCTGATCATGTGCTATTTTCTTACATCCTCTATTAATTATATAGTGACTTTTATAATCTTGTAGTAAACAAGCCATACATATTATCCATAATTGTGACACATTCTTTTGCCCAGAGGGGACACCCAAGATTAGGAGTACCACATTTATAATAATGCCTTTGTAAGGTAATTTCTATTCCTGGAATGCTTCACACTATATACAAATATGCAAACTTATCACATTCAATTTCCAAATGAAGTTTAGACCCTTTATTATGAAGTACCCATATCGTCTTTCTATCATTTAATACCAATAACTGATCATAATCCTAGATAAGTAATATTAACTGTGAATTGCTAAACCTTATATATTTGATCACATAGGTAAATTCATAACCAAGATCTATCCAATAAAGTAAGAAGACAACCTCTGTATAAATTTAAGGTTATTTGACAAACATTACTGTAATACCTAATTCATAGTATTTTATTTTTTAGTGTTATAAAGCAAGTGAAGGGTTAACTATTTCAGTAGAGATGACAGACAATGGCAATTTTCTCATATATTACAATGGAAAGTGAAAATAAGAAAGAAAAAAATTCAGCTTCTGTAAAGAGCAAGAATATTCATTATCCACTAGTTAGTTTGGAGAAGAGAGGAAAATACCTCTAATTTTTTTTGTGTGTGTGTTTATCATTCTTTTTTTTATTTTTATTTTATTAAAATACAAATGTCAATCAGACAGTTTCAAGACACCTTAACCATACACATTCGATGAATTAATACATTGCAAACTATTTTCATAACGTTTTGGTATTGTACAACGTGCATACATGATATTATATTTACAGATATTATTTTAGCAGATATCTCTTATCAGTGAATTAAGAGTGTAGTTGCTTACTTATCTTATTTTTTATTATATCAAAAATTCAATAATTATTTACCTAGTGGATGACCATAGTACTAAAAGCCGACATAATATCCTGTCCAACCACCATTAGTGCAGATCTTGCCTCTCATAGAATTATGTAGAAGCACAGCGTTATCTATCCCAACTGTACTGTCTATACACACACATCATGATTTTTTCTTTCTACAACCCTTCCTTTGTCTA
>PVKA01022658.1:0-20657 GCA_004027165.1 Ctenomys sociabilis | reverse complement strand
TTTTACAGCTCATAGGAGAACCTGTACTGCAACATCATGAAACTCAGGTGACCTCCAAATTTTCTGAACAAGGAGATTATGGAGCCACAGAGGAAAGAGATTGAAGTTCTAAAGTGTGCCTGGGGAGAGTCACATGGAGAGAAAACTTTCTCTCAAGCTCTCACAGAGAGCAAACTGGTCAAGCATTGGCCGTGACTCATCCACATGGATGACACAGACAAAGGAACTACAGAATAATATACAGGACTACAAGATAAACCCTGAGAGGACTTCAATGACCACATAGGAAATATAAAGTTCTTGTGTTGGTATATAAGTCTTGATCTACCTAGGTCTTAACCATCCAGCAGAAAAGTATAAAACTGAAGTATACATCGTGAGCCCATAATATTAAGCTGAGCTGTAAACAGAGAGGAAAATACCTCTAAATGCTCCTGTTTCTACCCATTATCGCCATACAAGGGCATGTTCACCCACCAAGTGTTCATGGAGTGCCTCCCTCGCACTAAGTGCAGATCTGAGCTCTCAGGATACACACAAGGGCGTGACAAAAAATTTCCTGCCTTCATGGAGAAGTCGTTCTTTTAGCAGGAGACCAGCAGGCAATAAACAAGAGCAGGCGGATAAACAAAACCAGTTTGGATAGAGCTCAGAAGAAGACCTGAGACCTCGGGGTGCTTCTAGGGACGGTGCACGGGTCCACCTGGAAACCTGAAGGCCAGGCCTGGCGCCTCTAGGGAAGGAAATGGAAACCTTCACAGTCTAGGGCCTAAACGTCCTTAGTTTTCTCCTCCTGCTGACCGCATTTTGCCATTACACTAATTATTATGTTCCACTGAACTGCTGAATTGCCGGTCAGCACGCTGGGGACTCCCTCTGTGTCTGCAGCTCCTGTACTATTGGAAAATGGGGTTGAATTCAAATCTGCAGTTATACTCCTGCGATAACGCAGGAGGCAAGAAACGACAGTGACACAGAAGGCTTCAAATAACTCATGTCCTCTTGTGTGAGAAGTGCTTTCTCAGCCCACAACTCCTCAGCAGCCCATATGCACCCCAGTCCCTGGGACAGCCAGAAATCTCTTTCCAAGGAGGAGTCATTCCTTGCCACTAGATGGCACCAATTATTTTTGTATTTTTAGGCAAAAATTAAAAATACATCCTTTTCCTAACTAGTAGCCACATTTAAAACAGAAAAATGTTACTTAGCACCACTATTAGTAAAACTATTATCAATAGTTTTACTTACAAGAATGGTAATAGCACCAATATTAGTATTATTTCTTTTTTAATAATTTTATTATAGAATGAATCCCTGCAGTAGCATCAAATGCAGTACGTTCATTTACTTATATCCTTGTTTTTTTATTATACATTTGTTTCAAGTAGTTGTTTAAACTTACTAACATTGTGAACTTATAAAAGATTAGAAATCCATGCATGTGCCACAATTGAATATGTATTAGTTTCATATATAAATATGAGGATTAAAAGAGTTGATGAAAGTACATACTATGCACATACTAACAATTTTTGAATAAAGTTGTTTTGCTAAAGTAAAGAGAATTCTTTTTAAGGGAAAAAACCTCCCAAAATATATCTTAAAAATAAGCAATAATTTAAAATATTGAGGCTGGGGAGCTATAGCTCAGTGGAATAAATGCTTGCCTGACAAGTACAAGGTCCTCAGTTTGATCCCTGTACCACCCAAAAATAAAAAGAAAAATAAAATATTGAGGAAAAAATGTAGTGTTCATTCATTATAATTAAATGGACAAAATTTTTGAAAAATGTAATATTGGATGGGCATAGCTGAATTCAATGTGCATAATTTGTAGTATATATAAAATACTGTGATATAGGTCTTTACAAAATTTGATTAATCAAAGCAAAGCTGTAAAATATTTGTATAAATCATATTTTATCATATGATTTTTCCCATTTCATAAAAGTAAATATACAGTATCATTAAACTAACAGGGAAATTTTTTCCTAATAAGTGTGGTTAGTATACATCCAAAATATATTTATTCAGAAACTAAATAAATCCATGCTTATATCTCCATTAAACATATAAAAATAGTTCTGGAATTAAAGAAAACTACACAATAATAAAAGGAGAATATTTATAAAATCCATAAAAATATGATTAATGAATATAATTATGTAGAGTTAAAATGAAGTACTATGCTTATTATAACAAATTCTCAAATATTTCAAAAATCTATAGATTATTGTTATTTCTACATTAAAATCGAATGTCTCAAATTTGTCAATTTGACTATCCCTGTATTTCCTTCATATTAAAATACTCAAAATAATACTCACTTTAATGTCCGCCAGGGTCTTCTGCCGCACCGCGAGGAGGGCTCTGAATGCCTGGTCTTCCTCAAAGATTCTCTCTTCACAGGCTTTTTTCTCTTCCATGAGATGATCAAACACAGCTTGCGCTTGTTCCTTTTTAAATTTCATAGTTAAGAATGTGTTTCTGTGAAGAAAGAATTTCCAGTCTCACTGATCAATTCATTTTATTTTCAGAAATATATTCATGATACTTTAAAAGAAATTGAAATCTCTTAGAACCGAGAGAACTGGGAAGATTGTTTTAGATCCTTGTGAGGGCTTAAGTGTATGGTACACGTGTGTTCTCAGTGCAGGAGTACGTGTGCTTTTGTTTGAAATTAATTACATCAGTGTGTGGAGGTAAAACAACATTTACGATGAGCTGATGAGCTCAGTATGAAGACATCAGGAGTGGCTGGGACAATACTGGCATCAATAAATATGCTAAAGAAATAGCTACTATTTAAGGAGCACCATGATATGGAACAATGTAAAAGCTCAGGACAGCCTTAGTGCTGTCCACATTAGGCAATAGCTCTATTGAAAATAGAAAAATGAAATCACTTGTGCAGCTAGCACAAGGCAGCAAGACTACTCTTGGGACGGGCTAAAATGTTAAGGTGTTCTTAGACTATCTCATTTAATTCACAAAACTGTGAGGTAATCATTACAGTCACGTGTAACAGAGGAATCTACATTCCCATACTCGATATTGTATAACTTCAAGTAGATGGTGAAAAACAAAACCAAACAAAACAAAAAAACAGAACCAGAATTGAGATTCAATCCATCTTTCTTTGATTCAGAAATCCAACACGAGTACTTAGGTACTTTCAACCTCTTCATTATGACTGTTTTCAGACTTTTTGTTTTATTTATTATTTATGCTTTGAAGCTATTTGTCATGCAGTACAGTATGGCTCTGAGCTCACTGGGAAGCACAGGCTGACCTTGAAGTCACCAGGATCTTTGTCTCAGCCCTTCCAGTGTAGAAATTATAGTGTTTGCCAACACTCAGCTCTGTTTTTAGAATTTTGTAATCAACCTCTTATTTACGTCTAATGCCTATGAACATCTACACTCAGCACCTTCCTGATTTAATCACTTTTTGAGACGCTGGTTCCAAGAGGTGTTTGGAGAGCCCATCCCCATCTAAGCCACTACACATTCCTGTTATTTCAGAGAGAATAATTTCAGGCAGCAATGAATAATGAAAGTAATTTATCTATAATAATGCTGGAGAAACCAAAAGCCAATTGACTGCACACATGTGCTTCCGCATACAGTTCTGATGGAAAATACGGCCCATCTTAAAAGTAAATTTCTAAATCTGGAAATTTGACCTCACTTTCTTTGTCAATAATATTTTAAACATAATTATTTTTTTCACAATATTAAGTACTTACTTTAAATTTTCAAGTTTCTGATCTTTATTTTCCTGTTCCTCTTTCTTCTGTTGTAATTCTTTGCCCATTTCATATATTCTTGCATTAAAAAGGATTGTTTTGCTTTTAGTAGCCTGCAGTTCTTCAAAAATTAATGAGCGTTTGCTCTGAAAAAAAATTCAGGGTTCTTTTATTTAAAGACTTAGATTTTCAAATCTTTGCACTTTAGTGATATATAGTTATGTTGGCTATAATTAAAAGCAAATAGTAGCCTCTTCTTAACATGAATACCCTAGGCTTATGTTCTCTATCTTACAATTAACAACTTTCCTAAAAGGTGAATTGTAATGTTTCTGTCTCCAATGGGTTCTACACAAACCCCTGTACACACACACACACACACACACACACACACACACGACTAGCTTATAGATTGATTCAAGATACAAATGTGGCCACTAGCTTCCAAACATGTACCATGTGTGTTGGTGGTGCCTAAGCACGGCTTCCAACAAAAGAAGCTGATTCTTACTAGTAACACAATTTCCCACAGTGGACCTGTGTGATTCCAAGTGAAAATTCTGATTTTGCAAATCTCTTCTGTATGATCCATTCTTAACTCCTGGCACTAATATTGACTGACTGTCTTACTGATTGAATGACTCAATGAATACTTTTCCCCCACATCCAGATTTGATTCTTATTACTGTTATTTTCCCAGCTGATCCAACAAATCTCAATTATTCTTTTTCTTTTTCCCCCTGTATTTTCCATAATCCTTTCTCTCCTCATAGATTTTAAGATTAATCTTTAGGTATTATTTTCTACAAAGAATTGGTATTAGTCTAAGATGGGAATACATTGAGTGCTATATATCAATTTTTATTTTCACCTTATTCTTTTTCCCCTTGACAGATTTGAATTTTTCCAGTAATAAATGAGAGAATTTTTTTTTCTCTTATACTACAATGTAGGGGAAAAGTCGCTATACAAGATTCTTTGACTGTCCTAGTGGGGTGTTATGCTATTGGTTGGTGGTATGGGGGTGGGTCAATCTAAAGATATAAGACAAAGACATATATATATATATATATATATATATATATATATATATATATATATATATATATATGTAACCAGAGCCAAAGTGTTGGGCAACTTTGGATGCCACATATTATCTCTCATAAAACTTGATTGTTAGGTAAAATTCGAAAATTGACTCTTAAGTCTGAACTAAGAATTGTCATGGAAAACTGAAAACACTTCAGACAATTAGGTCAGTCTATAGTTTGGACCATGATAACCATTTTTTTCCATGGTGGAAGTGGAACTAGTAAATTCTAGTGTCCTTCTGTGGCACTAGTACATTCTAAAAGGTAGTGACCTTTTGTGAGACATCAGTGAAATAAAAATTTTATTTTTACACCTTTACTAGATAGCATGAGTAACATGTTGGTAAGGACAGACAGAAGGTCTCCTTCCATGGCACCAGAAAGATTATAAATGTTCTCATGGTGGGCTGGGTGTGGAAGGAAGAAACAGATGATACCTGGGTCAGTCAGTGGTACACATCTACACATCCTGAGTAGCAGTAACTTGGAACCTTGCATAGTTATTTGGATCTCAGTTTTCTTTTTTTTTTCATTTGTGTATTTGGTATGGGGTCTCACTATGCAGATCAGACTCAAGGTGATCCTCCTGTTTTCAGGCTCCCCAGCACTGGGATTATAGGCATGAGCCACCACATGCCAACTCTGTTGCTGGCTCAGTGCACCCCATGTGTTGGGCTGGCATGGCATGCTGGATTGGGGATTGAACACTGGCCCCAGAGTTTACCTAAGCAGGCGCTTAGTCCACTGAACTATCTCATTGGCCCTGGACTTCTTTTGATGGATGTTTAAATATCATCACAGTAAGTGGGGACTGAGTCCTAAAAACAGTGCCTCTGTAGGTTGACTACATTTGGGGCTAGTTTTTCCCTAGTTTTAAGGAGAACATTCATTTCAGGCTTACCAGAAAATGTGACCTTCATGCCCATGCCTGGAAGTTTCTGGGTGTTCAAAATGCAGTCAATATAATATTAAGGTTTAATTTTATTTGTTACTTTATTATTTTAAAACCTTGTTACAAACATTAGAAAAAGTTATATTGAGATTCTAAAATGTTTCAGATTCTATTTTAAAATTTCATTTGAATTGATTAATACATTCTTGTGTAACCAAATACCGTTAAGTTGAGGTTCGCCACTTAAGTTTCACATTGAAGTGTTTTGTTTGTTTTTGGTGGAACCAGGGATTGAACTCAGGCCCTTGTGCTTGGCAGGGAAGCAATTTTTCTACTCAGCTATCTCCCTGGCCCTTACACTAAAGTTAAACCTAATAAAAATTCAGGAATACTGTTTAACTTGGTTCGTGAATGGTGTTTAATCAAAGTGAAAGATAAAATTGTCTTCTAACTTAAGGTATGAGAAGATAGAAATGATGTTCATAGCATTGTCTGTGTACAAATAGGGATAATTAGGATTTAAGAAATACTAATCAGTGTTGGTGAATATTGTAACAGGTTTAATTTCCTTCTAACGAGGTTCCATAGCAAGTATAGTATTCTTGATGCTTCTATACTGAAACACCTGTCATCGTGTAAAATATAGCATTTTCTTATCATTGTTTTGCTTTGCAGATATAGAGTTTGTTTCTAAAAGGTGAAACGTTAATGTAAAAAATCAACTTAAAATTATATAATAATAATAATAATAATTAATAATAATAATAATGGAGACCATTCATTTAATATTTCCAATGCCCCTACTCTTCTAGCATTTTCATGTATATTGTTTATGTCCTGATCCATCTCCTAGCAAAGCCAGCCTAATCCTCTGTCCTCCGGCAGCTCTCCCCTTGCTCTCCTCTGCTGTCTTCCAGTGCATCCCGGGATCGTCGCCTATCTCTCCACTCTGCTGTCCTGCTAGCGATTACCTGATCAGGCAGGCTAAGGTATCTCTTTTGTTTCCTGCTCCATCTGGTGGCTACAAAGAATGGTGACTCCGCCAAGCAACTTTGGGTTACATCCCCACTTTCGTTGGAAAAAGTGGGCTTGGCCTTTGCCAACTTGATAAATCTTAGCTACACAGCTATGGGAAGAGGTAGACATAAGCCAACTATCACAGGTTTAGGTGATGACTACTGTTTTGTTCCTGAGGGGAAAGGATAAGAAACACAGAAGAGCAGTGTGGCCTGGAGCTGACGGGGCACCGATGGAATTCAGGCCATAGTGTCCTTTAGGAAATGCAAGTAAAACTCTTTCAAAATTACCTTTTTCTCTCTTGAGCTGCACTTTCTGAAATTCATCATGTGTGAGCTTTAGCTCTCATTGCGTATCATATAATTCAGAATTTAACTGAAGATATTTTCCAAAAACTGAACTATACTCACCACTGGCTTAAAATCTAAAGAGTTGTGTACATCTCTTAAAATTAATTTTTCCCTTTTTGAGTATTAACCCATATAACTAAGTTATGATACCATTTTAAACTAAATATTTTACATTAATTATTCAAAGTAGTTATCTGAGAAGAAAATATTTGCTAGTTTACAAGCATATCCATGTTAAAAATGATCTTTGGTAGCTATGGAGCGAAACAGCAGCTATGGCTAACAGTAGCATAAAAGATTCCATCCATAACGTGATACAACAAATATCGTCAAATTCATATTATTTTGTTTAGTGAAATTCTATATTTTAGAATCATTTCTAATGATTTCTAATTTTTATTAATATTTTTGTTCTATTTAAAAATTTAAAAAATAAATATATCTCTTACCTTCAAAAAATCATCAAGTTCAATTGCTACTTTGTTTTCTTCTTTCTTCCCACATTTCCTTCTTTCCATTCCTTTCTGCCTCTTCCCTCCTTCCTCCTTCTTCCTTCCTTCCTTCCTTCCATCTCTCTATTTTCGCCTTTCACCCCCCTCTCTCTCCCTCCATGGTACCCCCTGGCGGAGTCTTCCTGTGGTGGAAACTCCGGCAGCCTCCCTCCAGCCTCTTTATAAGGACATTAGTACCATGTATGACAGTTGGGCCCTTGCGACCTAATCGCCACCCTAAAACCTCACCTCCCTATGGTATTGCACTGTAGACTTTTTCAGTGCATGAATTTTGGAGACACGCAAACATTCTTCATTTCCTTCCTCTCTCCTTCCTTCTTTCTTTTCTTTTTATTTTTCTTCTATTTTTCTTCATGTCCTCCTTAAATCTCTAAGCATTAGGATCCAGCGTGGCAAATGTAGAAAGCAGCAGACTTCTACACACATCCAGTGTCAATCTCGATTTGTATTTTATCCTGATGAGGGGCGAGGTCTTGACAGAAGGGACCGGTGGGAAGACACAGAGACTGCGTGCGTGCGTGCGTGCGTGCATGCGCGAGCAGTCCCTCGCGTGCTCACGGGCCACTTAGTGCAAACAATCAGGAATGCAAACAGCACCTTAAATTAAACTAGCTTGATTCTTGTTCACTGATGTGAATAAATCGTAAATGAAATATTTCTTTTTGAAATTAAGTTTCTCACCTCAGTTCTTGTTAGTTTATAACGACTTTTCTTTTCCTTTCTTTGCAATTTATTCTTTGTTTGTACCACTTTTCTTTTAACATAGTTTTCCTTCTGGAATACACCAGTGAGAAGCTAGAAGAGATTCAGATATTAAGTCATGGAACATTTATGCTGGGTTAGACCAAATAACTCTAAGTGGCTATTTTTTATTAATGGCAATGTTTATTTTGGTAAATAAAATGAAAGAACCACTACATGTGACCAACAGAAACATACCACAGTATCTAAACTCCCAATATTTTATTTGCATTACTTAAGAAAAACAAAATATAATCATTGTTAATCAAGGGGGAAAAAACCCTAAGTCACATAGAAACCCTAATTTTTCATTATGATACCTAAAATATTTCAAATAAAATTCAAGCTATAAATACAAGTTGCCAGCAAAAAAGTTGCCATTACCGCATAGTGTATGAGCTTATTCTTTAGTTCTAGAGTTTGTGCTCAGGGACTATTTCTTATAACTTATTAACTGTTGAATATGATAAAATAAAAAATGATTCCTGAAGTACAAAAGGTACAAAACCACGTCTATTCTAAAATAAGGAGAAACAAGTCATTAATCTTTTCTGGATTAATTACCATACTCAAAAACTTCCACAAAGGTTTTGAAGTAATTGATACATTTCCATCATTAATGGAAGGGAGGGCTGTGGCTCCGATCACTCATCCCACAGTGTAGTGCTACTGCCCATGTATTCGTTAGCTGAACACTAAGGCAGCATTCACACACCCTAATGGAGAGCAATCAAAAGTTATCGTATCTATGCTTCATGACCTGGTGACCCTCAAGTCTTTTCTAGTTTATAATATAAGTTACACTTCCATTTGGCTATTTTTCAGGAGGTTTTGAAGATCCAGATATAATGGCAACACAATGTTTTCTAAAAAATAACGACATTTACACACTTATTAATGATCAAGAGTATGAAGTTGCATTATTACTTGCAAAAAAAAAATGTTGCCAAAGTAGTCCAATAAATATATGTATGCACTCCTGGCAAGGAAAGCAAAGAATATATAGCTCTTACCACTCCCTCCACTTCCCTGGAAGACGAATGATAGGGTATATTCATATTTTTCTATTATTATTTTTCTTTGGGAAGGGCTAGTGGTATCAGTTACTGTCATAAACTTGCAGTTTTGAAAATATTTTAGCAACATTTCCTTCATTTTTCACCATAGCTGTCTGTAATTTCTAGATACATCAAACATTTACCATGAAATATCGAGACGCCTTATATTTTACATTTCAGTAAACTTAACTTTAGCATTCCATTTAGAAGTAGTGCAGACTTTAAATTAAATTTAAAACAGATGAGTCACTGCTCACCCACTTGAAAACTTCTTTTTCTGAGCAACTGTAGGAGTGTCTTCAAGTAGGTCTTGAAAGAGTTACTGTGTCCTCGATTTTTCTATGTGAAGTCACAATTTACCAATAAGGCCAACCCACATATCTGAGTTACCAACCCAAAGATTCTTGCAAGTTAGTTTCTGGTGTAATAATAAGTACTTACCTTAGCTTGCTCTTTGTGCACCTCTCTGATTCTCTCAGCATCCGCTTCCAATTCCTGCAGAGGCTCCAGTATTTCGGCCAGTGTGAGTGCATATATTGCTTTCCTTTTCATAAGTTTCTGCCTCTCACATGACTGTTCTTCCTGTAGGGCATACAGATTTTTCTATAGGCAGAGATTTAAAATGATTAATTCAGTTGTTATTTGCCTACACACTGATTAAGCTCCTACCCCATATTGCTGCTATTTGAAAATCAAACAAGACAATCCACCATAAAAAAGAACATGGCATAATGAATATTTAAAGAGCATACAAACAACACCAGAAGAAATGAAAGAAAAATTAATGGACAATAAAACCCACAAATTCTTAAGTAAGTACTAGAAGGCAATAAGTTACAGAATATATGGGCAACATGTTTCGGATATATGTAATTCCTTCTCTCTAAAAATCAAGGAAGATCAATGAGCAAGAAGTTAATAACAAAATATTAGGCAGTCTATGGATAAAAAAGTCTATGGAATTATACATGGATAAAAATGACATGGCAAATTTTTCATTTTCAAAATTCTTATAGAGAAAATTCTAGTTTCTATATGGAGCTGAAGATGAAATTTCTGGTTGCTATATGCTTGAAAATGACAAATTTCCTATCAGAATAAATCATAAAATTTGTCTTTGCTTCAAAAAAAGAAAACCAAGTGCAGACAACCTCACCTACCACCAATATTTTAGACTGTTTTCTACGTTTTTCTCACCATCATGGTCATGGCCATTATTATGTTATGCTTGTCTTTGGTCCTAAAGCTGGAGCATTCTGGAACCATAGCATAAATCACAAACCCCAAATGACATATCCAAAAGGTGTGCAGGTGGTAGATAAGAATTAAAACTTGATGTCAGTGTTGCTGCCTTTTATTTTAAAACCTTTATCTAAACTACTATAGCATATATATATATTTTTTTCTGTCAGGGTTAAAGAAACTCAAGTGAGAGACACTAAAAGTAAAGAAAGCATAGCATCATCACAAAGCCGAGTAAAGGGTTCCACACAGGAAGAAGCCTCCACTGCCCTCTCGCTAGACTGGCAGAAATTCCCATTAAGCCACAAAATGAGATACGTGTATGGGAGGTCAGTTTCTTTATGCATGATCAGACACTTGTCGTGGTACACAGAGGGCAACTGTCATCAGCAAAGGAGAGAAAACTGCTGCCTTGCAAACCAAGCAGCAGCAAGATGCCTCATTACAAGCAAATTTAAAATGCTAAGTAAGATGCAAATTAAAAGAAGAATAAAATATTGAAGCCAAATTAGTATTACCTGAATTATCATCCCAGCAGCCACTTTCCCTCGAATGATTTTTTTCAGGAATTCTTCTCTGACCTGTATTGGATGAAATTATTTGTACGTTTTAAATGATATGCACAGAACGTCAAAAATATTTTAATGGCATTTGGTAACATAAGATAGATTGTGTTATGCTTATGGAGTAAAACAGTTTTATAGCTTGTATATTATATAATTATTGAAAACCTTGAACTACAGAATTTTGGTTTCGCTAAATTTCTACCTTACCATTCTGAACACATATAGAAAACCCCCAAATAATCAGTAAGTCAAATCTAGTTATTCAGGGGTTACTTAAAAAAACTATGAGATTGTTTCTACATTACATTCCACAGTGAGCAAGTTCAAGATTGAAGACAAGGTAAAACACAATTCAAATGTGAAGTTTGTGAAATGTGGTTCACTAGAATAATCCCTTCAAAATTTATGCTGTATAGGGACCACAGAGATGGCTCAGTAGAATAAGTGCTTCCCTGGCAAGTGCAAGGCCCTGAATTCAAACCCTGGTTCTGCCAAAGAGAAACATCCTGTAAAAGTTAGTAGGCAAAAAGAAAGAAACAATTGGAAAATTTTTTCTCTGTTGCTAATTTTGCTCAAAATTATCACATTAAAGCAAGATTAAGGAGTAGTTGAAAAGTTTCTTCCACTTTAGGATTATGTCCTAGAATGCCTTCTATGAGAGGGGGATTGAGCAGGATGTAGGCTGTTCTTTGAATTAAAAAGAGGCACATAGCCTCACAAAGAAGAAGACAGAGGTTCAGAGATGTGTCTAGTTTCCTTCTTCACTCTTGAATATACCAATATGTCCCAGGGGTCACAGAGACAGTATAAAGAATTAGAGTGAAGGTTGCTCTTCCCACCCTTCTTCTATTCAGCTTAACAGCTTTTTAACACTATGTTTTCCTAAATAAAGAGAATAATTCCAAAGGGGAAAAAAATGATAAAGACAGTATATGAAATGACAATTTCATAAAATAATACTTTATCTGAGAATATACCTACACTTAAATCCAAGGGCTATGATATGTTTATAATTTCAAAGAAATTATCAGACTCTTCTAACAGACTAGAGTTCTATCAATTTATTAAATATTTCATAGAAATAAAATTTAAAATATCTCAATAGACTGAAATAATAATTATATTCCAAACTATACCTCCACATCTGACCTTTATTGGGTACTAATTAAAAGGGGTGTGTGTGTGTGTATGTGTGTGTGTGTGTGTGTGTGTGTGTGTGTGTGTGTGAAGAGTTGGTAGGTGGTAAGGTATGGAGCTGGAGATGTGAACAACTATTGGGTCATGTAATATTTTTTCTTCATAAAAAAGTAGTGAAGTTCAAAATATTTTATAGAGATTAGTCTGGCTACAAATATAGATTCAAATTCAAATACAACCATTGAATTTTTTAAAGTATTAGCTCTTAGAAGAGTAACCTAGTGTTTAAATGACTTTGCTGCATGAATTAGGTGGTTATAGGAAAAGAAATTGTGTTTGTGCATAAGGCTGAAAGCAACTTTAGGTAGCAGATGAGGAAAGATAAGAAAATGAAAGAACTTGGAAAAAAGTACACATTAGGAAGAAAGAAGAATGAGTTTGAAATCTGTGTCTAGGTAAAACTAACTGAGGCTGTAACCAACACACAAATCTGCATGCTCCTGAGGAAAGCAGCAAGTCACAGAACTGGGGAAAACCCAGACTCTGCCCAAACCTGGGCTTCTGTGCCTCTGAAGCATGACAGAATGAAGAAGCCGCGTTCTGCCCAGCAGCTGAGTTCACCCTTGGCCCAGCCCCAGAGCCATGGCAGCTTTCCATCCAGGTGCCCAAGGCCGTGCTGGGATTCTGGCCTCCTCACCAAATCTACACCTCGTGCACCAGCACCAAGGCAAAGTCCTGGGAAGCTGGGAGTTCCTAGGTGGGCTGCTGAGTTGCTGACACCTGCAAGGTCTTCTGCTACACAGAAGAGGAACAAAGTGGGGTTGCACAGACAGACAGGCAGGCGGGTGGGCGTGCGGGCGAGCGGACAGGCCAGGCAGGCAGGCAGAGTTGCCATACTACTGCCAGGACAATGTCAATCTGCTACACAGAGAGCCAGGAAGAAAGTCTGGGCCTTCAAGTTTTCCCCCAGTAGGACTAAGGTGGCATGGTGCCCTCAGGGACAGCAGTCGCTGAGTGCGCAGGCGAAGGGCTCTGAGCAGAGCACAGAGACTAACCGACTCCTGATTGTGAATCTGGGTGGTTATGGCCCCGAAGCAGCACTAACACAGAGGAGCCCCCAGTGATAACATGCCTTTCAGACGACTAATAGTGATGGCTGAAATACACACCATGCTTATGTGTACAATTACCCGGCTTTAACTTCACTATGAAATTCAGAACATGGCTATTAACCTTCCCGTTGGCATATGGTGAAGTGAGAAAGACTACACGGACTCCCAGGCACGCCAAGCGGGTATGTTCTTTCCCAGGCCTGCGGCTCCAGTGAGACCCCGATTCCCACAGTCTGGCTGAGATCTTATCACACTGAGTTAGCACCTTGGTGACTCCTTGATTCTTAAGCCCCTTCACAATGACAGGGATATTTAGTGCAGAGCTAGGGCAGTGAACCCATAGCACGTGTGCTGCAGCAGGCTGTTTGTCGGCAGCGACAGCTCTAAAATGTTCACTGTCACTGACAGAGACTTCTGACCCTCCTTACCACAAGTAAGGACAAGAGAGATATCTCTGAATTCTGTTGCACAGCTTCCTATAATAGAGATTGAGGCCAGTTCCAAGAGAAAGAAGAGCCAAGCTGCTAAAGATGCTATAGTTAGCGCTGAAATCTGCTGGGAGAGTTTGAGTTCTATCTAGGGACATGCTGCTTTAATTATAAAATATGAATTTTGTGGCTGCTAAGAAGAATCTGCATTAAATGAGCATAAATTAGGAAGAAGTTGAATAACAAATGCATTAGAGTATGCTCTCCTAGTAAAACAAGGATTGGCCAATCACTAGAAAGACTGAAAGGGAGAAGCTAGAGAATGACAGAGTTACATAGTTGGGCATGGTTTCTTGATTTAATAAGACAGGTGACACTGTTGGGAATTTGCAGTATGTCAGACACGTTCTTGGAGTGCACCTACAAGAAGTCCTTCCTTTGTAGGACTCCATGTTAGTGGAAACCTGTGTACATTGGGACCTTCCAAAATAATGACAGGCTTAGATCTGCAGAGAATTACACTGCATAATGCTGTGTGAAGGTAAGCTACCTTGTGTGGGTGTGCATTGCACGCATGCGTGTGTGTGTGTGTGTGTGTCTGTGTCTGTGTGTGCATGTGTATGTTAAGTATTTATCATATCCATTTAGTACGATGGATAGTTTGCTATTCATCATTCCATTGTTGTAACAATGAGCTGAGATAAACTCACAGACAGTTTTGGCTCATATTCTCAGAGAATCTACAGTCGCTTGGCACACTGGCTTTCAGACCTGTGATGCAGTGTGTTGTGGCCAGAACATGGGGTAGAGTAAGTTGCTCATCTCATGACTGAAAACCAGGGGAAAGGGAGGAAGAGACCAGAGCCACGGTCTCCTTCAACATCTCCCTCCCAAGGACACACACACCCTCAGTTCCCACCATCTCCAAATGGCACTGTGCTGGTGCCATCATGAGGCTTTGAGGTACACAGCATCTGCTGTTACCCACTTGCCAAGATGAGAAGTGGACGTCCTGAACCCTTCCAGGAGTAGGACTGCGGCCTGTGTGCAACGCGCGGCACCAGGCAGTAGGCTCCCCCTCTAGTGCTGCAGTGTCAAGTGCTGTGTTCAGTACACAAGACTTAATGAATGGTTCATTTCTTGAACAAATGGGTTTATAGTTAACAAAAACAACTTTTTGGGCTCTAGGCCATAAATTAAAAGTTTCAGGGCATTTCAAACTAAAAAATTATGCTTTATTTTAAAAATATTTCGTATTTTGAGGTCCATCAAACATGCAATAATCACCCCAATTCTCACTGTTAAATAGCTTCTTGAGCATGAATGGTAAGTCAAGGCCTCCAAGACATTTGTCCTGAAATGAGGCGAAGTGTGAGAGAGGCAGGAAAGGGAAGGAGGCCGATTCCCACCCGGCTTTGCAGCACCACCCAGTACATCCCTGTATTGGAACCAAAGGAGGACAGCAATGTCCAGGGATGCGGTCTGTGACTCAGCTGAGCCCAGACGTTTGAGTTCTTCAAGTTACTCCTTATAAGCGGAATAAAAGCCCAGGAGTACTGTTATGTCACGTATGTCCCAATTGTGGATTAAAGGAAGAATCATAAGTGGGGGCCAAGTTCATGGACTATGTGTTGAGGAAAAGATGGATGTTTTTAAAATATTTAGTCAATTACTTATTACTTGCAGTTCAGGAATGAAGACACGTGCTGCTTTAACCAAGTGGTCAAATTGATATCACTAATAAAAGAAAAAACATATATTGTAATAGTTATATGTTTTAGATAGGCTACAGCAGTCGGTTGGAATGAGCATCCCCAAAGTTCTACGATGTGGCCGAGGACTTTGATTGTACATTGTTTTTTTGTTTTGTTTTGTTTTTTGTTTTTAATCATTCCAAATATCGTGAGATGCATTGTTACGGGAAGTCCCTCACCCTCCCAAAAGCTGCCTCACTTCTCTGCACAGAGGAGGGCCCAGGCCTCCCCAGTCCATTTAGGGGAGGTGATAGCATTGCTTTTGTGTAAATTATGTAATGCAAATTTTTTTAATCTTCGCCTTAATACTTTTTTTATTTTGTTTTATTTTGAATGGTCAGCCATCATGGCCCCCCTTTTGTCCCCCAACTTGATGTATGAAGGCTTTTGGTCTCCCTGGGAGTGAGTTGAGGTGTGGAGGCAGCCAGGGCTTACCTGTACACTGACTTGAGACCAGTTCAATAAAAGTGCACATCTTAAAAAGACAGGTGTGGCTGTGTGTGACTTGTGGCTTTGCTGGGTTATGGGGGGGTGTTGGCCCAGGCCAAAGAGGGTGGGCCAACCTCTTGTCCCACATCCTGCCCCTTCCTCACTGTTACTAAGTTCCAGGGTCCAGATGCTTACAGAAGGTGGGGAGCTTGCTTCCTGAGACCCCTGAAACTGATAGAGGGTCTTGGAAAATTTTATTTTGGTGGAACTGGGAATTGAACTCAGGCCTTGCCAGGGAAGCACTTTACTGAGCTATCTCCCTGGCTCCCTAGAAAAATTTCTTGTTCTGGTCCTGCTGGGGAATTAGGGAGTTGAGTGGGGTCCTAGCTGGATCACCCTCAACTGTCTCTTGCCTTGGAGAGATGCTGCCCTAAAGTCGTTTCGTCCTAATGATCCAGTGTCCTGTGCTTCTGAGGTGATCATGGTCTGTGTATCCGGCTAGGAGGCACCTCCTTGGTCCTCTGCTGAGGGGTTGTAAGGGCTCCAGGGTTGGGGTGGCCGCCTGAGCTATAGACAGCAAAGAAAATGGGGCCCTTCTACTGGGCACCAGTAGCTGTGCTCCCATGAGAGCTATGGACTGCTGTCCCCTTTGGCAGAGGACTGTCTAGAAGTGCCCTTTGGACAGTTGAAGGGGAGGGAGGTTTGTACAAAGGTTCTATTAGACCCAACTATGAAATGTGCTGAATCCAGAACTTCAGGTAGGGATCCTACTGTAGAGAAGCTGTCAACCTGCAACAAGGATCCTGTTTATCCACCCAATCCAGTTAATCATGCAGCCATGGTTCCAGGCACCATAGGGAAAAAGCTGGGTATGCCCTCTGCCCACTCAGGTGGATGGCACAGAGGGAGACAGCAATAAGGGCAGGATGATGGGCATCCGTAAAGATTGTGTTACCTGATGTTTCACAGATGTGGGCATAAAACAACTACCTCAGTAAAGAATGCAGGTTGATTTATTGAGACAGTCTCAGTGTAGCCCAGGCTGCCCCCAGACTCAGTCTTCCTGCCTCAGCCTCCTGAGTGCTGGAATTGTAGATATGTACTACCACACCCAGATGCAGTTTTCTTTAAAAGCCAACTATTTTGCCTTTTTTGGGTAGAAAGGCAATAAGCCATCCCAGACCTAGGTAGGCTAGGGTGCTGGGAGACATCCTCAGAATGCTTCCTGAGGGCAGACACTTGAGCTGGCCTTAGAGGCCAGAGGGCAGCAACTGGGCAGTGGTGTGTCTTGCATGTCAGACAAAAGCACAGAATGAACGAGGACGGAAGTCAAGAGATGAACTGTAACCCTGAGGGGATAGAATAGGTCAGGATGGCTGAGGACATGACTTTGTTACTTGTGTAGCCTGGGGGAGTTGTGACACTGCTCACCTCTACCTTTGAGATCCCCCCACCCCACCTCTGCCAGTGACAGCAGGAGGCTGCACCCCCAGTAACCAGGTGCTCAGCAGTCCTTGCCTTTAAAGGTTGCGGAAGTTCTGCCGGACGCACCTTTGGCCTCAGTCCTCTGGCCCGCCCCTGCCCCTCTGGGCCAGCATCCGGCAGCATTTGAGGCCCGGTTTGCAGCACGCGCGGTCTCCGACTCAGCTACTGGAAACCAGAGGAAGCCAGACAGCTGGCTGCTTTCTGTGCACCCATTGTACTGGCTGGGAATGGGATGGTTCTTAGGACAGGTGGCTGTCCTGCTCCTGCCTTGCTTCCCAGAAAAGCAGAACTCCCCGTGCCTCACCAAGGCCCAGGACACTGACCGCTCCCTGCCCTGCAGCCCCATGATTTCTCCAGGGTGTGCGCCTGGGGCAGGAGGTTCACAGTTCCTCCGGTGGCTGGCTTCCCTTTCAGGCAACTGAGGCTCCTGTAATAAGTTCACCTTCCCTTTTTTTCCTCTTCACTTTTTTTTTTTTTTTTTTTTACATATATGGGGATTGAATGAACCCAGGGCCTTCAAGCTGAGCTAGGACTCCATCCCTTTTTTAACTTTTTTGGCGGAACAGGGATTGAACTCAAGCCCTTGCGCTTGCCAGGGAAGCGCTTATTCCTGAGCCATCTCCCCAGCCCTCCGGCCCCCAGTTCTCCTTTTTTAATTTTTTGTTTCTGACCCAGGGTCTTGTGAGGTAAGCTGTGAGTTGCCTAAGCTAGGTTCAAATTTGGAATCCTCTTGCTTCAGCCTCCCAGATACTGGAATTACAGATGGGCGCGACCATGTCCACTTTGACTATTTAAACTGAATGAAAATGAAGGCTCCAGTTCCTTCATGGCACAGACACATTTCAAGTGTTAGGGGCCAGGAAGATGGCTCAGTAGAATAAGCACTTCCCTGGAAAGCGCAAGGGTCTAAATTCAAATCCGGTTCCGCCAAAAAGGAAAAAAAAAAAAAATCATCAAGGGTCCAACAGCATAGGGCACAGGTTTACACAGGACTCATGGGGATGAGTATCCAAGGTGACAAAGGCCCCCAAAGGGTACTCTGAGGAACAGTGGTGGAGGATGTAACATGACTGTGACTTGCTCTTGGTTTGATTTTATTTTTTGGTGCTGGGATGGATGGAACCCAGGCTTCTGGCATCCTAAGCACACACTCTAGCACTCAGCCACACCCTGAGTCTGGACATTGATCTTCTTTTCCTTCTCTCTTTTTTCTTTTTTTTTTTTTTGAGACAGTGTCTCCTTGTGCAGTTCAGGCTGGCCTGGAGTTCACTTTGTAGCCCAGGCTGGTCTCAGGCTCATGAAACTCTTCTTGCCTCAGCCTCGCCAGTGCTGGAATTACAAGTGTGCTCCACCACGCCCAGCCTTTGCATTGACAGGATTTTTTGTTTGCTTGTTTGTTTTTGCAGAACATGGGATTGAACTTAAAGCCCTTGCACTTGCCAGGGAAGCACTGATTCTGCTGAGCCATCTCGCCAGCCCTGACAGTTTTATTTTAATTTATGTATTTTTTTCTTTTCATTTTAAACTGGGAATCAAACTCAGGACCTTGTGCTTGCCAGGCAAGTGACTTTTAAAACAGTTTTTTTTTTTTTTTTGTGGAACTGGGGATTGAACCCAGGCGCTTGTGTGCTTGCCAGGGAAGTGCTTATTCCACTAAGCCATCTCCCTGGCCCCAGCTTTTTTTTTTTTTTTGTTAGAGTCTCTGGGTAATTCAGACTGGTCTTAAACTCACTATGCAGCCCAGGCTAGCCTCAAACTCAAGGTGATCTTTCTGCCTCAGCCTCCAATGTGCTGGGATGACAGGTGTGCTCCTCCATGCCCTGCTGGCCATAATATATCTTACCTTCCCAATGGTGAGACACAATAGGTAGCATGTACAATTCTAAAGAGTAAAGGTTGGCTCTGGCTCAGAGTTTTTATTTTATTTTATTTTTTTGCAGAACTGGTGATTGAACTCAGGCCCTTGTGCTTGCCAGGGAAGTGCTTATTCTATTGAGCCATCTCCCTGGCCCCCAAGACAGGGTTTCTTCTCTACTAAATTGCCAAGGCTGGGCTCATACTTGTGCTCCTCCTGCCTCAGCCTCAGAAGGTTGACATTATAGGCAGGCACCACCACACCCAGCCTGAAAGTGAAATGAATTTGGGCCACCTGTATCATGGCTACAGCCCTGCTGAAGGCGGTCTTGGCCTCGGCTCCTGTGAACGTGAACGGAACTGCCCGTCTGTCTGCCCTGCACACTTAGAAGCAGTATCTCATTTCAGCCACATTGATTTGGCCACCACTTACCAAGGGCTGGCTACTGCCAACCGCTGCTCCATGGGGGAAAACAAAGTAAGTGTTCAGTGACATATGGTGAAAGCCACATGCAGTTACAGATGGCCTGGGTCCAGGAGGCTGGGAAAGAGAAGCCCAAGGCCTACAACAGGAGGATGTGTGACAGGGCCAGCAGTGGTGGGAGGAAGCCTTCTGTCTCACTACAGTCTCATCCCTAAGGGCCAGGGCAGCTGGAGGGGAGGGCGGCAGCAAGGGGAGGCTAGGCAGGGGCTGCAGGACCAGAAAGGTCTCTGTGAGCTCCCCGATGGTTGATGGTTGTCTGGGACCAAATTGGACTCCAGCCTGAGGGAAAAGGAAAAGAATTAGTAGACAATGTCTCCATTAGTAGACGATGCCCCATTTATACCTCTTTTTTTTTCTGAAATAGGGTCTTGATATATAGTTGACATTGGCTTTGAACTCAATATGTTCCCCCAGTTCTGAAAAAGACAAAAACAAAAATAACAACCAATCAAATAAACTCACTATGTAGCCAATGCTGGCCTAACCTCAAGATGATCCCCCTGGCTCAGCCTCACTAGTGCTAGGATTACAGGTATGTGCCACCACATCCCATTTTTTCTTTTTCTTTTCTTTCTTTTTTTTTTTTTTTTTACAAACCTCAAAACTCTGGGTTGGGTCTCTCTCCATGCATGTTTATTTTGTGCTTGTTTGCTTTTTTTTTTTTTGGCAGAACTGGGCATTGAACTCAGACCCTTGTGCTTGCCAGGGAAGTGCTTATTCCACTGAGCTCTCTCCTCATCCCCTGCTTTGTTTTTTA
>PVKA01022657.1:0-36623 GCA_004027165.1 Ctenomys sociabilis | reverse complement strand
AGAGGCCACCAGTGGCTGTGACTACACACACACGTGCACTCACACACACACACGCACACACACACACACACATCTCAGCAATGGACCCAACACTTTTCTTATAATGTTTTTTTTTTTTTTGGCGAAACCAGGGATTGAACTCAGACCCTTGCACTTGCCAGGGAAGCACTTATTCTACTGAGCCAACTCCCCAGCCCCCGAATATTGGGAAGTTAAGACCAGTCTGGACTACAGAGTTGAGACTGTGTGTGTGTGTGTGTGTGTGTGTGTGTGTGTGTGTGTGTGTGTGTGTCTGTCTGTCTGTCTGTCTGTCTGTCTGTCTGTCTCTGTTTCTCACAACAATTTCATCATTGTATAAGGTATGTAATAAATGTTGGTCTGATTATAAACAATGAAAGTAGACTTGTGGTATACACATAATAGCTACAGTGTAGTATCAATTATCAGAAACCTCCCATTGAAGAACATCCTTTGCTCATCCCAAGCATAGTTTTCTAACTTAAATATACCCGTAGACCAAAAAAACAATGAACCACACTCCTTGTTGCCAATTGGACCTACCACTTCACTTCTGTCTCTCTCAGAGGTCTCCTTTATATTTCCTTGCTACCTCAAGCAAATGGCTTGGCTGAAATTTTGTTCTAACAGATATCAGGAGTATGGAGAAGTGTTTGGAACTGTCAGTTTTAGAGCCATAGTGCTTGAGTTTAAATACAAGTTATATCAGTTTCTAGCTACACTAATTCCTTTGTAATTTAGGCAAGCTATAGCTGTCCTTCATTTTCCTTGTTTGTAAAACTGGGTGTAATATATCAGGGATGTTGGGTTTAATGTTAAATGTTAATACCTGCATAGTGCTTGTTATAGTACTGGGCATGTGTTAAACACTCAGACATTAGCTCCATTACTGTTTTGCCCAGGAGACATAGTTCATCTTCAGGATAGTAATTATTTTGGTTTCTCTTCAAAAGAAAGATCGGCAACACCCATGCCTGGCTCTATTGTGTAACATTTTTTTATCCATTGGTTACTATTTAGGTTGATTCTGTAACTTGTGAAGTGCTGTGATAAACTTGTGTTGCAGATATCTCTACTATATGCTGGCTGATTCCTTCATGGTATAACTAGATCAAATGGTTAGTTCTGATTTTACTTTTGTGGAGAAGCTTCCATACTGATTTCTATAGTGATTATACTTATTTACACTTTTTTTTTTGTGGCCAGCTCAGCCAACTCTAGGTTCAGGGCTGACAGGGCATGTGGTGCCAGGGATCGAGCTGTGGTCCCTGCGTGCTTGCCTAAGCAGGCACTTTAGACCACTGAGCTATCTCACCAGCACCTACACTCATATTAATAGTATATAAAGATTCCTTTTCTTGGGGCAGGGGAGATGGCTCAATGGAACAAGTGCTTCCCTGGCAAGCGCAAGGGCCTGATCATTTTCAGTCACCCTTTCCCTTCCCCTTTTTTCCTTCCTCCATAATCTAAACTTCTTAAACCTCTTAAAGTCCAAGTAGTCTGACTTTTTTACCCTTTACTTATAATTGGGCTTCAAGGGCCAGCAAGACAGCTCAGCAGGCTAAGTACCTGCCTAGGCAAGCGCAAGGACTGGGGTTCCATCCCTGGCATCACATAATGTGCCAACCTTGCCCCCAAGTATGCTGAGGCAGCCACTGAGACCCAGAATGGTGGTGCATGCCTGTAATTGCAGTGCCGGGGAGGCTGAAAACAGGAGATCACTGAGTCCAAGCTGTGTATTGAGACCCTATACAAAATACTTTAAAAAAAAAGAATATATCCATAAGTATAGGTGGGTCAAACTGAATTTCAAATTTCAGTTTTTAGTTTTTTGAGGAATTATACTGATTTCCATAGAGATTGTACTAGTTTATATTCCCATCAGCAGTATATATAGGAAAACTACTGATCTTTGATGTTGATTTTTGTATCCTGCTACTTTGTAGAATTTATCAGTTTTAAGAGACTTTTGATGGACTGTTTAGTTTTCTAGGCATAAAATAATATCATTTGGAAAGAGAAATAAATTTGATTATTCCTATTCCTATTTGTTATTTTATTTTTTTCTGTTGTGTGCACTAGCTACTGTGCCCAATACTATATTAAGAGTGGTGAAAATAGATACCCATATCACCTCCTTGATTTTACAGGAAATGCTTTGACTTTTTCCCTATTCAGCATGATGCTGAAGTGAAGTGTTTTTCTTTTTGTTTGTTTTTTTAGTTTTTTGGGGGTACAAGATAGACCAGAAGTACTAATACATAGCAAATTTTTAATGTAGTGTAATGTAAATTGAAGTAAGACTTAAAGAACTGAGTTGGAATTAACTTGTAGAGAACTTTTTAGAATGTAGAGGCACCTTGAGTGGTCACCAAGGGAAAATTAGAATTTAAAGAGGTGAAGCTGGGGCCAGGGAGATGGCTCAGTGGAATAAGTGCTTCTCTGGCAAGCACAAGGGCCTGAGTTCAATCCCCGGTTCCACAAAATGAATGAATGAATGAATGAATGAATGAATGAATGAATGAATGAATGAATGAATGAATTGAATGAATTGAATGAAAATAAAGAGGTGAAGCTAATATGGCTGTTTAAGATGAATATGTTAGTACAAATGCCTATACATCCTAGCACTTAGGAGGTTGAGGCAGTATGCTGTGAGTTCCAAGCTAGCCTGGTCTACATAGTGAGGCCCTACTTAAAAATGAAAACATGGGCCACGGAGATAGCTCAGCCATCTAAGCTGCCTGGTTGGAAAGCACAAGGACCTGGGTTCAATCCCTGGTACTACATGCCATGCCGGCCCAACCATTGAAGATGTAACAAAAAACCTAAAATGGATATGTTCAGAAAAAAAAAAAAAAAAGTTCCTTTTTATTGGTTTATATCAAATCTTTTCTCATAAAAATACATGGTAGTTCAGCAGTCTAAGGGCCTGCCTGCCAAGCCCAAGGACCTGGGTTTGAGTCCTGTGCCATATGCTAAGCTGGCCACTGATACTGGGCGTAGGGGCGCACGACTAATCATAGGACTAGGAAGGCCGACAGGATCACTACTGAGTCAGAGGTGCATAGCAAGACCCTGTGCCAAATAAATAAATAAAAGATTTTAAAAATAATAAAAAACACATTGCTTTACTTAAACGTGTACATAATACTTTTTATTTTCACATTTTTTGGGGAGGAGGGTGAAATTTGTGTGTCATTATTATTATTACTGTATTTTTAGGGTCTCACTACTAGATCAGACTCCTAGTGATCTGCCTATTTACAGCCTCCCTAGAGCTGCGATTACAGGGATTCATGATCTCAGTTGCTGTCTCACCATGCCCCAGGGGCAGGGCTGGCATTACAGGCCTGGGGATTGAAGCCCTGGCCCCTTTGCCTGTTTATAGGCGCTTCAATCTGCTGAGCTATTTGGCCAGTCCTTATGTGTCATTAAATTCACCCTTTTAGAAATGTATAATTTAGGGCCAGGGATATAGGTCAGCAACATAGCTTCTGCCTGGCAAGTACAAAGTCCTGGTTTGATTCCCCCACACCCCTGCAACCCACAATTATAATTTAGTGGGATTTTCTTTTTACTTTTTTTTTTTTTTTTTTTTTTTGTATATTCACAAAGTTGTACAAGTTTGAGTTAACACTAATTCCAGAATACTTGGATTACCCCACTGACTCACAGTACTCATTAGCACTTCCTTTTTTTTCTTCACAGTTCCTAGCAATCAGTAATATATTTCCTAGCCCTGTAGATTTGCTTATTCTGGACAGTTCATGTAAATGGAATCATTAATGTGGCTTTTTGTGATGAGCTTTTTAACTTAGCATAGTGTTTTTTAGTTGTAGCATTTCTCAGTAATTGTCTCTTTTTTTTTTTTTTGCTAAATATTTCATTGTACAGATAATACACTTTATTCTTCAGTTGATATTTGGATTGTTTGTACTTCTTGTTTATTGTGAATAACATTGCTTTCAATAAGCTGTGAGAGCCAGACATAATGATGCATATGAGACTCCATCTCAAAAGAAGAAAAAGGTGCTGTACATATTATGTGTGCAATTTTGTATGAGGGTATGTTTTCATTGTCTTGGATAGGGTAGATGCACAGGAGTAGAATTTTGGATCGTATGATAATTTTATATTAAATAATTTCAAAACCTGACAGGGTTTTCCAAAGGTGCATCCAGGCTATTTTTACATTCCTACCCACAGTATATGAGGAATCCACTTTTTCTACATCCTCACCAACTCTTGTTATTTGACTAAGTGAAATTATAACTCATTGTGATGTAGTTTTGATTTGCATTTCCTTAATGACTAATAATATAAGCTAATGATGTTCCAAATGTTTATTGGCCAGTTGTAAATTTTTATGAATTATCTATTTAGATTTTACCCTTTTTTTTTTTTTTTTTTTTTAATGTATTTAGTACAGAGTCTCACTGTGTAGATCAGACTCATAGTGATTCTCCTGTTTTCAGCCTCCCAAGCACTGGGATTACAAGTGTATACCACCATGCCCAGTCTCAATCTCCATTTCAGCATGCCCCTGGGGTGGGGCCAGCATTGGCATATTGAGTATCGAGCCCTGGCTACTGTGCTCTGTCTAAGTTGGTGGTTTAGTCCATTGAGCTATCTGGCCGGCCCCCCTTTGCCCATTTTAAAGTTGTTCATTTTTGTTCTTTTTATTGACTTGCAAAAATTCTTTAAATATTCTGGATATGAAATCTCATTAGAATAATGCTTTTCAAATGGAAGGAAATCCTATTCCTTTTTCCCCTCTCACTTATCTTGATTATTTTTAAAAAACAAAACGGTTTAATTTTAGGAAATCCAAAGGTATTCTATTATGTTGTTACTTGTGCCTTTGATGAATGAGGAATAGGAAAGTTCATTCCTACCCTGTCTTGTCTTTGACACTATTAAAACTGACACAATTTCACACATGGTTGCTGATGTCCCATTTGCCACAGTCAAAAAGAAATCAAGAATTTAATTTTGTTGTTGTCTTTAAGGAATGCGAATGATTTGGCTGAAACAGGAGCTTCCCTTTATACTTATACCTGATGTATTAAATTCTTCTTGAAAATAAAGAGAAGAAAAGCATTTAAAAAGACAAGAATGTTGGAGCCTTTTGCTACAATATTAGAATGTTGGGATAATAAGGATGATTATTTATGTTGACAAGCATGTTAGAATTTACAGTGAAAGTGTTTTCTATAAGTAATTATTTGAGCCTAGTGAGCATGGTGGCACATACCTATAATGCCAGCACCCTAGAGGCTGAGGCAGAAGAAATGATGGAAGTTTAAGGTCAACCTTGGCCTCTAGAGAGTTCAGGAGCAGCCTGAAGGGACATAGTGAGACCCTGTCTCCAAAAATATTTCTTTTTTGGAAAAAAAAATTAAAAATAACTATTTGAGGAAACTACTAATCTTTAGTACTTCTTTCCAGAGTTACATATACAAAATAAAGTGAGGGAGAGAACTGGTTGATTCCTAAAAAAAGAAAAACAAAAAAACCACAAACACCAACATGTAAGAAACTGTAAGTGAAACCCTCCACCAAAAAAGGTATCTAAAATTATTTTGAACAATGATGGCCTTGTTAATAAGTTCATGAAACTCTATTAAAATTGACTTTTCCAGAGTACTAACAAGTGTTAAAAGGCTCTTTACTAAATATAAAACAGGTGTTATATCCAGTAACTTCAATTCTGTTTTTCACTGATATATGACACATCTGTTTTCACATTTTATGATTTAATTTCTGCCCTTTTACACATCTTCATTTCCTAAGAGACTTCTGTAGAATCTTACTGTACATAACTATATAAACGTAGGTTTTGTGTAATAAATTTTAGATCATCAGTACCTAGCTTTAAATTCCAGGGGTGGTTATTTTTAACACTTGTCACATGATTATGTTCTCAAAAAATTTTGGAAGTGTTTACATTGGCTAAAATAAAATATATTAAAGGTAAACTTACGACAAAACCAACATTGTTTATAACAGCTTATGAAATAGAATTAACACCTTGCAAAATCCACTAAAGTATATAATTTAGTTTTTATTATATTCATAGAGATGTGTAAATATTGGCACTAATTCTAGAACGTTTTGGGGGGCCAGGGAGATAGCTCAGCAGTCTAAAGCATCTGCTTAGGCAAGCTTAGACAGGCGCTGGAAACCCTGGTTTGATCCCACATAGCACACCAGCCCTGCCCTTTGGGCAGACTGACCTGACTTTAAAAAAAAAAAAAAGCAGAACATTTTCATGGCTTCTGAGAGAAACCCCATATATTAGCAGTTACTTAACCATTCTTCCCATTCTCCAGCCCTTAGGAACTGCTTACCTACTTTTTTGTCTCTATAGATTTGCCTGTTCCTATTCCTGTTCATTTTATATAAATAAAATCATATAGTACTGTTTTTTTTTTTGTCTGGCTTTTACTTGGCCTAGTGTTTTCAGAGTTTACCCATGTTATAGTGCATATCACTACTTCATTTTTCTAATTTGTATAGATTCTCCCTCCTTTCTCCTCTCTCCAGTGTGAGGACATCATGCATGTTAGGCAAGTGCTCCACTAGTCCTGTTAACTCATCTTTTTCACAGTAGCCATCATGGCATTTATGAAGTTACGGTGTTTGTTTTTGTCTTTTTGAGACAAGGTTTCACTATGCAGTTCAGGCTGGCCTTGAATTCACTTTGTAGCCCAGGCTGGCCTCCCACTTCAACCTTCCAAGTGCTAGAATTACAGGTGTGTGCTACCATGATTAGCCTCACAGTAGTTTTGATTTCCATTTCCCTAATGACTTATAATATTGAACATCTTTTCATGTGCTTATTGGCTATTTATGTGTCATCTTTTAGGAGATACATTATCTCTAAGTATGTATGGTCTACTGGGTAGCATACTGTTGCTTAGCTTTGTTTATCAAGGATAGAGTTTTGGTTTTGAATTAATATTCAAATGTTTTAGTCTATCCTTGAGGTCTTTTTATAAAGCTAATCTTAGACACAGCTCTCTCCTATGAAAAAAATATGTTCTTATTTGAATTTCTATAAAGACAGTTTATATCCACTTTTTGTTTGTTTGCTGTAAGGTCTTGTCTTATGATTCAGGCCTTGAGCTTACAGTATAGCTGGTAAGCCTCAAACTTACAACCCTCATGCCTCAGCAGCCTCCTGAGTACTTGCACTACAGGGATGTACTACCATGCCTGACAGTTTATCCACACTGTGATATCATAAAATATGTAGTAGAACCTTTTTGAGTTTTTTATTGTGAATTTATATCTCTAGACTTAAAAAGTTAGCAAAGATAAAAGTCACAGAGAATCCAGTGGTTCATTGAAAGTATTACATTCTCTGTATTATGATACTGTTAGCTGATCTTGAATTGAGAGAAAGAATAGACCTGTAACAGTTGAAAGTAGCATTTTGTACATGTGGGCCACTAACTACTTACAGATAGGCATAGGAAATATGAGATTTCATCCATATGTCCCTTGTTTCCCAGCGTGGTACAATGCGACGACGCTATGAAGATGATGGCATTTCAGATGATGAAATTGAAGGGAAAAGAACTTTTGACTTGGAAGAGAAACTCCATACCAACAAATATAATGCCAATTTTGTTACATTTATGGAAGGCAAAGGTGAGTATTTTGATTCAGAAGCACAATTCTTTAATATAGAAAGACATAGACAACTGTTGATTTAGCTTGTGTGTAACTGAAATGTTGCCTGTTGATGCTATTTATCCATTTGCTTTAGTTACATAATGTGACTTGCACAAACCTCTCCTCCCCCATTCTCATACCCTTGAGACATTGTGTTAACAGTCAAAGATGGGCATAGTGGCTCATACTTGTAATCTTAGTAAGTGGAAGGCTGAAGCAGGAGGATCAAAAGTTTGAGCCTAGCCCAGGCAACTTAGTAATTTTTTTTTAGACTCTGTCTCAAAGTGGGGAGGAGCATTGGAGATACAACTCATTGCTCTTGGGTTGAATCTCCAATACCACTTAAAAAAGAAGTACTCTTTTAATAGGGTAGAAATGATATTTTGTTTTTTTGAGATATGGTCTTGCTTTGTAGTACAGACTGGCCTTGAACTCAGTATGTAGTCCAGGCTGGCTTTAAACTCAGTAATCTTCCTGCCTCAGCCTCCTAAATGTTGAGATTACAGGTGTGTGCCACCATACCCACTTCTGTTATGGCTTTACTTAATGGCCTTTTGCATCTCTCATTCCTTTGCTTGGGTTTAATGTAAAATAGTACAGTGAATCCCCTTTTGTGCAAACATCCACCCACTGAGACAAGGTGGGATTCCACGTGTAACACCTAGCTTTGATCTTTAGCATACTGACGAAGATTTCATATTGGTATTTTTGTGGTCAGAATTAATTTTTTGGTAAGAGACAAGGTAATGGCAATTTCTATTAAGATTTGTGAAATAACTCATTAATAGTACTATATACCTTCTATTAAGTTCTAAATTTCCTATAACAATACAGACATAGCAAACACTGAAAGCCCTGCTCTGAAGTATCCTATCCCTGTTGCCTCTGAGGTGCTTCTCATAATAAGCATGTGTTTCTTATCTAATAGAGCACAACAGTATGCACATAAAAACTATGCCTTATTATTTACATCTTTTATATTTCCCCCTTTCTAACCTTTTGTCTTTCTAATAATTATTTTCCTATGGTGATAGATTTTAACGTAGAGTATATCCAGCGGGGTGGCTTGAGAGACCCTCTGATATTCAAGAATTCCGATGGACTTGGAATAAAGTAAGTGTACTGGGCCTGGCTGGGTATGGTTGTAAAATAACTGTAGACTATGGCACTATTAAGAACCCAGAGCAGTAGATAATTTGAAATAATTTCACATTTACTCAAAAGTAAGGCATTAAGTCAGGTTAAGGCAGTTTATTTAATCTCAGTATTTGGGAGTTCAAAAAAGAAAGACCACAAGTTTAAGCCTAGCCTGGACAATTTAGTGAGATCCTATTGAGTGGGGTGAAAGGTCAGTGCAAAGGGCCTAGTTTAAATCCCTCATATAACCCAAAAAAGAAAAGGAGAAGAAATATTACATATGTGACTTATGTTACAGGTAAACAAAATAGTATAGATAAGCTAAGAAGAAATTTAGATCTGAAATTTTACATCCTTAATTTTTAAATGTTAACATTTGTTGTATATTTTTTCTTATGTCTGTATGTAAATATATAATCATTTATATTTTAAAAGTCATTTAAGGTCATAAATATGAAGATTTATGTTGAATAGGGAGTTTCTATAGTTGAAGGGAAAAAAAAAAAAAAACACACTGATTAGATAAGTTGTACTTTTGATTTATACTTACGGGTATTTGTTTCCTAGGATGCCAGATCCAGACTTCACTGTGAATGATGTCAAAATGTGTGTAGGTAAGTATCAAGCTTTTGGTCTCTAGAGCTTTGAGGCAAAAATTTAAGACACATGACTGAATCTTACATCTCAAGCTAAAGTATAATGTTTAGAAACATTAAAGTATGTACTCAATTGAAAACTATTTTATTAGCCTCTAAGAATTTTCTCAAAGGAAGTTACAAAATTCCCTCGTTTAGTACTCATAAACCTTTGAGTCTGTTATTTCTATGTGTCCTTCACTCCCTTCATAAAGGTCTTACTTTCCTAGGCAGCCTATCCAGGATGCTGAAAATTTATACCTTTGAAACCAGAAAGAATCTTCTGATATCTGGAATTCTCTTTCTGTATCCTAAAAGCAGTAGTGACTTTTCCTGGAAATTCTCACCAGTACAACATTTAGTAACTTCTCTAAGACTTGAAACTTTGTAATCTGATAAGTAGATAGATATATTGAAGTTTCTCATCAATGATTGATTAAATTGAATATTTAATCCGATTTGTCTTTTACTGTATTTAAAATTTGGAAAAAGAAAGATACTATCACAGGATAATTAAAGAACAGAACTTCTGGGATCCATGTGAACATTCAGCTTTGTTGCAAACAGTTGGTGTGTGGCCCTAATGTACTCGTAGTATCCTTAGTTCAGAGTTAGTAGCTCTCCTATACACAACAAAGCAGTAAAGTTACATAAAATCTTTTAGAAGTGTTTCCAATAGGACATGAAACAAAAGAGATGTTTTCTCTTAGTTCCTAACACCATAACTCTACTATGTTTTGTCCTTTGAACTAAAGCTCCATTGCCTTTTTTTACTTTGAAAATAAATATTGCAGTACTTTCTCTTGCCCACTTGAGGGCCTTTGTTAGACTGCTGCATAGTCTTGAGTTTATCTAAGAGGTGAAAGTCATAGGACAGGTAGAAATTCTGTGATACCAAGTATTATTCATCACATCACTGTTCCTGTGTAAAGAGTCTAGCCCTCTGCCTGCCATTGTTGTATCAGTGCTTACAGCAGCCCCTAGAGTGCATAGTAAGTACTCAATAGGTCTGTTGAATAATTAGAATGCTTTCTTATTCATATTAAGCAAAGTTTTTCTCTGGGTGTCCTAACATAGCCTACTTGAATACTTAGTAAGTGCTAGGGAGCAAACCCAGGAGCTTGTGTATGCTAGGCAGGTGCTGTACCACTGAGCTATATTCCCACCCTTTATTTCCTTCCATCCTTTCTTCTTTAGACTTAATGGACCTATGGGGCAGTAATTCCCTGGGTCTCTGAGATAGTAAACAATCATATAGATTTTCTTTATTGGTTAGATATGCTCATCATTTGTGGTCCACAAATGACCTGCTTGAGAATGATCTGTAATAACTTGTTAAAATGAAATTCTGGAAAGATGGTGAGAACTTTTCTCTCCCATGTATAAAATAATTGTACTGGCAGAGTCTGTCTGGAAAGTAACCACACATTCCCAGGGAAAGGTACAGATTCAGATAAAAAGATCTTATGTTTATATCAGGTTGACTTATGGCACAGAGACAGCCTTCAACAATTAAAAACCAACAAGGTCGGGCCTGGTAGCTCACACCTATAAAACTTAGGAGGCTGAGGCAGGAGAATCACTAGGAATTTGAGGCCAGCCTGGGCTATGTAGTAAAACCCTGTCTCAAAAAAAATATGTCCTGAGAAACAATGGCAAATACATACCAAAACCTGAGAAAAGGAAAGTCTACTTCTAAGTGTCACCACATTCTGTACTGGGCCTATTGGTCATGTTTCTGCCTCACCACTGACCTAAGCAGTGGAACAGATATGAAACTTATGCAACTATGAGCCAAAATAAATATTTTGTCCTTTAAATTTATTGGGGGGTATTTTGTCACATTGATAAAAAACCTTTTAATGCAGTCACCATTCTAACAAGTTTTTTATTAGTCCATATTTGCAGCACATAGCAATTATATTCATCATGAGGACTTCATACATGTATGGATTTTGTCTCCTTCACTTCCCTCTCTTCCCAGCTGCATTTTGTTGCTATTTTTTGTCTTTGAGACAGGGTCTTGCTTTACAGCTCAGGCTGGCCTTGAGATCACTTTGTAGCCCAGGCTGGTCTTGAACTCACAACGATCCTCCTGCCTCAGAGTGCTGGGATTACAGTGTGTGCCAACACAGCCAATCAGTTGCTGTTTTTTGAAAGAGTCTTGATGTGTAATTCAGGGTAACCTTGCAACTGAACATGTAGTTCATGCTGGCTTTGAATTTACTGGGATCCTCTTGTCTCAGTCTCTCCCAGGTGCTAGGATCACAGTTGTGTGCCAATATGCCCATCTACCTCCACTACCTTTCCTCCTTTTTTAAAAAATCTATTTTTAGTACAGGATCCATAGGGTCTCACTACATAGATCAGACTTGTAGTGATTATTGTTTTAGCCTCCCAAATGTTGGAATTACAGGCACCACCAAACCCAATCTCAGTTGCTGCCTCAGTGTGCCCCCGGGGCAGGGCCAGCACACCAGGCCAGGAATCAAACCCCCAGAGGCTATGCTGCTTTCCTTCCTGGTTTTTTTTTTTTTTTTTTAACAGTTTTTTTGGTTTTTGTTGCAGTTTTGTTTCTTTGTTTTTGGGATTTTTTTGACAAAGTCTTGCTGTGTAGTTTAGGCTGGTATTGAACTCACTATATAGCCTGGGCTAGGTGTGAGTTCATGTTGATCCTATTTCCTCAGCCTTCTGAGTGCTGACATTACAGGCATGTGCCACCATACCTGATTTATTCTAACAGTTTTTAAGGTTAGTTCACAACAGCATGCCACCTTTATAAAAGGGGTGAAGGCAAGTTTGGATCCGTCTTCTCTTTTATCCTCTTGCCTCCTGTCATGAAATAGCAAAAAGGCAGCACCTTAATATTGGACTTCACATTCTCCAGACTGTGAGCCAGAAAATCCTTATTTGCTTAGTTTCAAGTATTCTGTTATATCAGCACAGACTTAGGATCGTAAGAGGCGGTGTGGGACACCTTGAGCAGACCAGTACACATGTTATAGAAATATCTGAAAGAAAAGACACATAATTTGAAGAAATAATAGTTAAAAGTTTTCCAACTTTGATAAAACAATAAATATAAAAAACTCAATGAACTACCAGATGTATTTATAGACCCATCCCCACTGAGGGATAGTAAAATCAAGTCTTTCAAAAGCCAAAGATAGAAACCTCAAGAAAAAAGTGACTCAATAAGATTATCACAACACTTTGGAATTCAGGAGGCAGTAAATGACTGTATTTAAAAATGCTAAAATAATTTGTCAAATAACAATCCAGTTAACTGGCAAAACTGTTCTTGGAAAGGAAGGGAAAAACTTAAGACATTCACAGATAAGCAAAAGCTAAGAGTTTGTTACTCTCCTGCAAGAAATATTCACCAAAGCCAAGCATGGAAGCATATGCCTGTAATCCCAGTACTTGGGTAGCAAGACCTATGTCAGAATCTCCCCCCCAAAAAAAGCTCACCTTTCAAGGTGAAGTGAAAGGACTTCATGACCTTGAAGCCATATAAAACATATTACAGTAAAAGTAAATACATGGACTACTATAAAGACTATTATTATTGTGACAATGGCTTGTTAACTTTTTTTTTTTTTCTATGTATGTAAAATTAGCCCCCCTTCTCCCACCACCACCAATCCCCAAGTACTGGGGTTGCATTGAGTTACATCTCTAGCCTTTTTGTGTTTCTTTTTTTGTTTGTTTGTTTGTTTTTGGAGACAGAATCTCAGTAAGTCGTAGAGGCAGAACTCAATCAGCATCTTCTGGCCTCAGTCTCTCAGTTTGCTGAGAGTATAGGCATGTACTATCATGCTCCAGTCATGTGGGGGGGTATAGTTTTAAAGTAATTGAGGAAATAAGGGACAAAAGCTTTTAAGACATGTGGATATCAAATAACAAAATGACAGTAGTGTGTCTTTTCTTTTAAGCTTTAATCAAAAGGTATTGGTAGAATATATTTAACAATAACATGATCGTATTGTGTGCTTTTTACAAGATGTCTTATGTAAATAGTAGCCAAAAGAGGAGCTATAATAAATAGGCTTTAAATTAAGAAATGGTTACAAAACACAATGGTATACAATGACATATATTAATATTCAGCAGAACAAGAAAACAACACAAATGATAAACAGCTATACCCCAGTGACAGACCATCAAAATAAATAAATCAAAAACTAAGCCGGGCGTGGTGGCGCATGCCTGTAATCCCAGCACTCGGGAGGCTGAGGCAGGAGGATTGTTGTGAGTTCGAGACCAGCCTGAGCTACAAAGTGAGCTTAAGGCCAGCCTGAACTGCATAGCGAGACTCTGTCTCAAAAAAGACAAAAATAAATAAAAATAAAAAAAATAATAAATCAAAAACTAACACAACTGAAGGAAAAAATATATAACTCTTTAAAATAATAGAGACTTAAGTACTCTTAGTCAGTATTGGATAGAGGTCTTAACATAAACCAGTTAGATCTAATAAGTATATACAGAATAATCACCAATGGGATATATATCCTTCTCAAGTATACAAATACTTGAAATTTTTTCTGAGACCATGTATTAGGCCACAAATTAAATTTCAGTAGATTTTGTTTTGATTTTTTTTTTGTTTTTTATGTTTTTTTTTTTTTTTTTTTTAAATTTAGGGCAGGGTATATAGAGTGTACAGGGTCTCACTACATAGATCAGACTCATAGTGATCCTTCTGTTTACAGCCTCCCAAGTGCTGGGATTATAGGCACGCGCCACTATGCCCAGTCTCAGTTACTGTCTCAGCGTGCCTTGGGGGTGGGGCCAGCACAGCAGGCCCTGCGCCTCCTTGCAGGCTCTTTAATCCACTGAGCTACTTGGCCAGCTCTGTACTACATTCTTGCAGTCACCAATTTTTATGTTTAATTTTGTAAATTGCAGTTAAATATACATAACAAAGCTTATCATTGTAGCCACTTTTTTAAGTACATGATTTAGTGGCATTAAGTGTATTCACAGAGTGTAACCCTCACTGCTATCTGCTTTCAGAACTTTCACATCATGCCAGACCAAAACTACATATCTATTAAGTAGTCATTCCCTGCTCTTATTCCCTGACCGCTGATGTGCTTTATATTTCTGTAGATATGTCTAGTCTGTATATTTCATATAATTGGAATTATATGATATGTATACTTTGTTTATGAATTCTTTCACATAGCTTATTTTTAAGGATTATCAATTCTGTAGTATGTATTAGTACTTCAATTCCATTTTATAGCTGAATATTCCTATATGATATTTATTTGGTGATAGATATTTGAGATGAATAGAGCTGCTATGAGAATTCACACACTTTCATTTGAACACCTTTTGCGTTTTTTTGGAAATACAAACCTAGAAATAGAATTATTGGACTCTATGGTTATTCAGTTTAATTTACTGGGGAATTTCCAAACTTTTTGAGAAGGTTGTAATATTTGGCCTTCTCACTAGCAGTATGTTCCAGTTTCCATCCTTGACAGCACTTGTTATTTTCCATTTTTAAGATTGTGGCCATCCTTATGGGTATGAAGCTTTGATTTGGTATTCACTTCTTCCTGTATCATTAAGAGTGAACTTATTCATTGGTTGCCTGGTATTTTCATTATACCTTCCCTCTCTGCTTTATTCTTACCATATTTGTGTAATCTCTTTTCTCTTAATAGACTATTAACTTTTTGAATGCAGGGGACTAGCCCCTAATACTACTACCTGGTATAACCAGCCAGGCCACATACATAGTAAGTATCTATGTTTAGCAGTCCACATACATCGTAGTTGTTTTCTCTCTCCTTTTAATGATCATTTTTAAAAATAATTTTGCTATACTGCCTTACCGTGGCTGCTCATTTTATTACCTCTGCTTGGAATTGGCCATTTAATATTCTTTTATTTGAATTGTTTATCCTTCTGCTTCTTTTCCTAAAGCCTTTTCTGATCATTGTGGTAAAAATACATAATTTTTCTTTTATTTTTACTATTATTTAGTTAAGCACATACTTTGTACTAACATTTTACTTCATTGATTAAATCCTCACAGTAGCCCACAGAGTGACTTTAACTCTCAAAAGGTGTTAATTCAGATTGAGAGATTACATAATTTGCCCAAGTAGTACTGGTGCTTATATTTAAACTTAGTTCTTTTTTGCTCTGATTATTGTTTTCTCTGACAAATATATTCATTTTAACGCAGGGCATGCTACATTTTGTTGCAGGTGGCATAGTTCATGAAGAATTTCATGAAGAGCTTTGTGTCTGTCATGGTGTCTTTATCATATTGAAAATATTTGTGGATGAATAATTATATGGAGGAAAAATTCTATTACACCAGAGAATGGACAAATTCAGACTTGACACCCACTACTTTTTTTTTTTTTTTTGGTGGAACCAGGGATCAAACTCAGGCCCTTTCACTTGCCGGGGAAGTGCTTATTCCACTGAGCCATCTCCCCAGCCCTCTTGACACCCACTACTAATGGGTCCTTTATTCATATTGGAAAGGTAGATGAGATTATTATTCAACACACTGGGTTTGAGCATTGATTGGAATTAGACTGCCTGGGTTTTGCCCTGCTTTGTCTTACAAATTATTTAACATCCTTTTTCTCATTTATGAAATGGACATTATCACTTAGCATTTAGAGTATTCAGGATTAAGTGAGATATTGAATAAAAGATTCATGCTGGGCATGGTGATGCATACCTATAATCCCAGTACTTGGGGAGCTTAGGGAGACTGCCTCAAATTTGAGGCCAGCCTAGGCTCATAGTAAGTTCAAGGACAGCCTAAACTACAAAAAAACATATAAAAACCCTAAAAGATTCAACATCTGACAGTGTAGTAAACATGCAATAAGGAGTGGTTATTTTAATCTTACTTATTCTCTTTCTCATTCTCTGTGATTTCATTGTTAATCATCTCAAGTGAGAATTCTCTGCTTGTCTATTGTTGAATATTCTAAATAAGATAGTTTGTTTGTTTCCTCTTACAGTTGTTTATATTCCTAATATATTTAAGGTACTAGTGGCTCAGGAGAAATTATCAGTACATTTTTCATGGCAGGGAGTCGTCGAATGGTGGACGTTATGGATGTGAATACACAGAAAGGCATTGAAATGACCATGGCTCAGTGGACACGCTACTATGAGACTCCTGAGGAAGAGCGAGAAAAACTCTATAATGTCATCAGCCTAGAATTTAGCCACACCAGGCTGGAGAACATGGTACAGAGGCCTTCAACGGTTAGTCTGGTCATTTTCTCCATGTTGTTGTCAGTATAAGAGTTGGTTTTTTTTTTCTTTTACGAGGAATACTTAAAATTTTCTGCATATACAAAGGTCAAACTGAGTGAAGAAAACTATTAGATTGAATTAACTTTTACATTTAGAAGGTTCTTCATTTTCCAAAATAACCTTTATATAGGACCATATCATTCTGATTTGTATTACTAGTAAGTTCACTTAGGAACTTTGACTTTTGTCATGTGACAGAAAGGAATCTTACAGTTTGCTTATAATTATTGAGGTGAGTATAAACTCCTTTTGTACTGAGGATCAATTTCAGAACCTTGTACTTGCCATTCTTATGCTGCTGAGCTATCTCCCTGGCCCTATAAATTTCTGTTCTATAGGTGAACATTTGCTGCAAAGCTTAGGGGAAAACTGGTTTAGAGCCAGGTGAGCATTTTTAAGAAATGGTTGCTGCCAGGTGTATTGGTATATGCCTATAACCCCAGCACTCAGGAGGCAGAAACAGGAGGATTGTCAGGAGTTCAAGGCCAACCTGAAGCTCTGCAATGAGTTCAAGGCCAACCTAAACTACATAGGAAGATCCTGTCTCAAAAAAACAAAAAAGGGAGACAGAGTGGGTGACTAGATCCTACTAGTAATAGATTGGCATTCCATGTTAAAAGAGTAAGTTAGTTTTTAATCTTTAGCTCTCCTAAAGGCAGACTTTTATTTAACCCATCTCTTGGCTTAAAATATTGGCTATGTACAAAATATTGAGAACATTTCTTTCCCTTAGGGGCCTTGAAATTTACTTAGTCACTTCTAGAATTTTTCCTTTGTTTTCATTTAATTTCTGACTCAGAGCTTATGGGAAGCTATGTGTGGTAGCACATATTTGTAGTCTCAGCTACTCAGGAAAAAGAGGCAGGACAATCATTTGAGAACAGTATGGAGCCAGTCCAGACAGTGAGACCCTGTCAAAGACTAACAAAAAACTCACTTCAATTAGGTCTTTCACCTAGTTGGGTATTTCCTAGCAGATTTTGAAATGTTCTAGTCATTTTATGAAAGTAAAAATCTCAATGTTTTAGCCTGTCTACATTAAAATTAATTACATCCTTTGACTTCAGAGTTGAAATGTGATCATTGTTTATGATACTTCTCTCTATATATACATGTTATTAATAAGTTGCATTACTATAATTAGTATGTTTGACTATATAGACAAAAGCAGGAAATGTTCTCATTTCACTGTGTCTAAAGAAGCAGTGTAATTTGTTCTTTGTGTTACTGAAAATGCTACAACTAAAAGCAGGATTTTTCATTAAGAGAAGCTTCTTTTTTTTTTTTCCTGGTGGAACCAAGGATTAAACTCAGGCCCTTGTGCTTGCCAGGCAAGTGCTCATTCTACTGAGCTATCTCCCCAGCCCTGTTGTTTGAGACAAATGTTGCCCAAGCTGGCCTTAAACTCACTGTGCTCCTGTGGTAGCCTCCTGAGTATCTGAGTTTATAGGTATGTACCACCATAGTAAAAATGCAACATCATTTTATAAAAATTAGAAGGGTATATACCATTAAATGGAAGACTAGAACCTATGAAAAGGCTCAGAAATAGAAAATTATCTAGAGGGCTGAGGTCACGGTACACCAGCATCTTTCAGTGACCTAAAACATGAACAGAAAAATTGAAAGAAAAGCAACTTGTAACCTTGCTGTATGCTTTTTTCTTTTTCTTTTTCTTTCTTTTTTTTTTTTTTGTATGCTTTTTTCTACTGATAAATTTCCTCACAGTGTATCCCTTTATTCTACTCTTTTCCAGTGTATCTCAGTAGTACTCTTTTAAAAACCCATTTTGTTGAGGTAAAGTTGACATAAAGTGCATGTCCATCCTAAGTATACTTTTGAATACTTTTTTTTTTAATTTAGGACAGGGTGTACAAGGGTCTCATTGCATAGATTGGACTTGTAGTGTAGTGAACCTCCTGTTTACAGCCTCCCAAGTGCTGGGATTACAGTTGCGCGCCACCACGCCCAGTCTAGTCTCAGCACTACCCCAGGATGGGGCCAGCACAGCAGGCCCCTCTGTCTGCCTAAGTAGGTGCTTTAATCTGCAGAGCTGTTTGGCCAGCCCTTTGAATAAATTTTGACAAATTTATTTACTCAATGAAAGTACTAGTACAGTCAATATGTAGAACATTTCCTATGTAATCTCCTAAACCCAGCCCTAAATAACCTTTTTTTCCCCCTTTTCTTTTTCTACACTGCTAGTGATCAAACCCAGGATTTTGAGTATACTAGGCACCAGTCTTCTACTGAGCTACATTCCCAGCCCTACATAATTTCTTGTTCCCTTCAGAGTTTATTACTTCATCAAATTCCTACATACTAAGCATTGTACTAATGCTACAGGTACAGGAAGAAATAGAATTATTTATGTCCTGTAAGAATGCTTTAGAGACTCAGGGGGAAGAAACAAAAAGAAAATAGTCATTTATATAAACTTACAATACAGTAAGTGCTTTACAGAGTCTGGAAGTGTAGCCAAGTTACAGAGTACTTCCCCGGTATGTATAAAACTCTAGGTTTGATCCAAGCATTGCAAAAAAAGAGAGGGGGTCAAATATAGAATATTGTGGGAACACAGGAAGGACCAACCTTACCTAACCTAGAAGATGGTTAAAGAAGCACTTGGAAGTGACCCCCAAGCTCAATATAAAGGAAATAATAAGGCACAGAAAGGGAGATTAGAATTGTAGGCAAAAAGAATAACATGTAAAAGTAGCTATCTATTAAATGCCCATTGTAAGAGATAACATAAGAAAATGTTCATTTGTTACTGTCATTCCAGTAATAATGGAGGGTGATTTTAAAAGAAAGTAGCAACAATAGGACTGGGGTGTAGCTTAATGTTAAGAGCCCTAGAATGAAGCCCTGCTCCCTCCCAACCCTCCCCAAAAACAACAGATACAACATATGTTTATTTGGTGATGGGAACATTCATTAATTGAAGGCTGTGAGTTATTTTTACATACCTTATAACTAAATAAAGTCCTAAATATTGGACTTCTTGCCTGTATGACCCTAGTTTTGATACAGAATAGATTTGAAACTAATGTTTATCCTCACTAGAGACTTGCTATTTTTTTGTTATTGTTCTTTTGGGTTTGTTTGTTTGTTTATATGTTTGGTAGAGAGTCTTGCTACACAGCTCAATTCTGTTTTCAGCCTCCTCAGCACTGGGATTATAGACATGTGCCACCACATCTAGTTTCAGTGGCCACACAGAGGGCCTGGGGCAGGACTAGCGGTACCAGGGATCATATCCATCCATCCCTCCCTCCCTCCCTCCCTCCCTCCCTCCCTCCCTCCCTCCTTCCTTCCTTCCTTCCTTCCTTCCTTCCTTCCTTCCTGAACTGGAGATTGAACTCAGGCCCTTGCACTTGTCAGGGAAGTGGAAACTTGCTTTCTTATGTGTCTAGGTATTTAGCAAAGGGTTATTCAAAGGCTAACCATTAACGTAGAAGTAAAGTAAAAATTATTTCTGTACTCAAAAGATACTTAATAGGCTGACTCCTTACTAGAGTTATCATAGTTGCACATCATCTTGCTTGTTTCTTTCATGTCATTAGTGAGCCATTTTTAAATATTCTCCCACCAGCAACATTTTGATTTTCACTGGACATCTGCCTATCATCATGCACAATTTTGTCTGTCTAGATAAACACTATAAAGTAAATAGATGATCAGATATGTAATTGTTATAAAGCTTATCAGATGCATATATACATATGTGTGTGTGTGTATTTTTTTTTTTTTTAACAGTTGTAAGTGAAATATTTGCAGTATCAGCACTGTTGAATCCATGGTTGATTGACTCTCAGGTTTTATCTCCTTAGGGCTAGTGTTGAGTGCTTGAATGCAGGCAGTTCTCTAGAAAGTGTTAAAATAAGTTCATATTGTTTTTATCCCTCATTTCTTTCAGTAAATATTACTTAAAACAGGTTCCTAAATTCAGATAACATTATTCAAGTATTTTAACATAATTTTATCTTAAACATCCCTTTTTTTATTGGTACACCAGTGTTTATAGCCTCATTGTTCATGCTAGCCAGAAGGTGAAAACACCTCGGAAGATTGTCAACAAATGAAGCAATAAGCAAAATATGTTTATACATATATCATGAAGTAGTGTTCAGTCTTAAATAGAAACAAGATTCTGAACACACTGGAGTATGGAAGAACCTTGAGGATCTGAAGCTAAGTCAAATAATCCAGATAGAAAAGGACAGCTGTTACATGACCCCATTTACATGAGGTACCTAGCAGAGTCAAATTCATAATAAACACAGAGTAGAGTGATAGTTACCTGCTGGGGCTTGGGGAAAGAAAATAATAGGGAGTTGTTGCTTAATGGGACAGAGTTTCAATGGGGAGTTTAATGATTCCAAAGTAGTCATGGCAGTTCCACAGCCACATGAATGCACACGATGTCAGTTAAATCACTGGCAACTATATTTTGGGGTGTATATATTTAGGTGCATAGTAACTATACACTTAGAAGTTGTTACAAGTGGTGAGCTTTATGTTTTGTATCTTTACCACCAGTATCTAAATATATGAACTAAAATAAATACATAAAGTTTAAAAAATCAACACATTATCAAAAGTCAATTCTAAAGCCCATAGCTCAAATATGAGTGATGTTAGTAATATACAATACATTTTTACCCTTTTTGCTATCCTTCTAACATAATCATGATGAGACTGTAAGTACAACTTTATGCTTTGGTGTTTTTTTTTTTTTTTAAATAAAAATAAAACAAATTAGACCAGTATTGATAGCGGAGAGAATTCTTGGTCACTCCTAGGTCACTTAATGACTCCATTTTGATGAGTGCTGTCATTATAGTCAGGCTGATGGAACTATGAGTCTTTATTCTCACCTACTACTTAAATCTAGAATGTTTACTCATGATCCCATAGGTATTTTTAATTTATTTATAATGACATCATTTGGTGCATATTTAAAAGGATTCTATTTTTATTTTTATTTTTGAGACAGGGCCTCACTATGTAGTTGAGACTATCCTTGAACTTACTATGTAGTCCGGGCTGGCCTTGAACTTGCACACATCATACTACCTCCATCTCACAAGTGCTGGGACTACAAGCACAGGAGTTCTTTTCTTTTTTCTTTAAAATTCTTTTTAATCCTAACCCTTCCTTAGAACTTAAATGTTTCCTCTTTTTTAAAGGTGGATTTCATTGACTGGGTAGACAACATGTGGCCAAGACATTTGAAGGAAAGTCAAACTGAATCAACAAATGCCATCTTGGAAATGCAGTACCCTAAAGTGCAGAAGTAAGTGATTTACTTTGTATTTTTTCTGTGCACTCTGGGAAACCAAAGTTACAACAGGGAATAGTCCCTCCACTTTGATATTTGCTGTGTACTAAGTTATTAAATAATAATAATTGTTGTTGTTTACATAGTAGATTTTACCAGTCCAAAAAAAGGAGAGTATGCATTGAAGCACTGCATATAGTGTAGGATCTCATAGTTAAAGAAAAACTTTATCCTTTGGCAATGTGTCAATTTGAAATTAACATCCCTTCCACCTACTAAAAATGATTAGATGGAAGGTAGGAGTATACAGGGGAGAATGTGGCATTTTAGTGAGTACATCTTCTTTTTTCCATCGGTATACTAATGCTGCTTTTTTCTTTTCGGGGGATTGTCAGGTACTGTTTAATGAGTGTCCGAGGCTGCTACACTGACTTTCATGTGGACTTTGGTGGTACCTCTGTTTGGTATCACATCCACCAAGGGGGAAAGGTATGGTCATAGTTGTGGTAAGGATTGGAATCTGAAGTTACTTAATATGCTTTGGAAATAAGCCTATTAGAAAATTATACTCATTTGTATCTGGAGAGAATTCTAGATTTGAGTTAACCTTTGTGTCTAGTATTCAGTGGGTATTTAACTATTTAGTCCATTATCACTACACCAAGATTGGCACTGTAATAGGCAATATCAACACTTGTTTCTAGATTTCCTGAGTGAAGCCAAAAAGGTGATTTTAGGAGGAGAACATAATTTCTATACTTGAAAGTGTAATAATAAAAGGAAAAACACATTTTGGATAGATTCACAATGAAATCATCAAACTAAGATCCAAATCATAAAATCTAAATATGGAGGCATTGGTTAGAAATGTGGCCAAAAGAAATGTTTAGGTACTTTCTGAGGTGTAAATAGATTTTGAAAGGATATCTTCACTCCTAAAGAATTCCATTTCAGCTTGTTAGAGTATTTCTGAATGTGAGAGTGGAGAGATAGAGGTTTATAAATCAGAGGCTTATAGTTAGCCTTTTTCCCCCATTAGAAGTAAATAAATTCATGAGCAAAAGTATAATTAGAATGAAAAAAGATACTGCTTTTGTAAAAATGTGTAAGTTACTGCTCTATGACAACTATAATTTTATTTACCTTAGATCAATATAAGTGGTATCTTAAGTTTTGTCTTTATTGGTCTAGTTACTACCATGGAATAAAGCAACTCTAGGCTAGTCTCTTGAAGGTACTATACTTAAATAGTTGTTACTCAGGTTTCTAAGGCCAGACAGCCACATGTTTTTAAGGAACTGTTTAGTTAATAAGCCAAATGCCTTTTTTCTCTTTTGAGTCCTGAATGGGTTCTGATTTCTGTAGTCATACTCCAGGGAAGTCCTGATGCTGTTTGGTTTGATCACATTAATAAGAAGAAAAATCTATTTCCTTATATTCTCAGAGTTTCTCAGATTCCCAAATTGTAGAAAATGGGAGAATTGTTTGTCTGTCTTCTACTTGATAGTCTTTTAACTTTGTACTATTTCAGTTGAGGGAAACAACTGGGTCATGTCAATGGCTGTTAACAGACTGAAGTTTTTTAACTCACAGGTCTTCTGGCTCATCCCCCCTACAGCCCACAACCTGGAGCTGTACGAGAATTGGCTGCTGTCAGGGAAACAGGGAGACATCTTTCTGGGTGACCGGGTGTCGGATTGCCAACGCATTGAGCTCAAGCAGGGCTATACCTTCGTCATTCCCTCAGGTAAGCAAGTTGGAAAAAAAGTGAGTTGTTTACATTAGTCACTTTGTTTTCTTAAAAAGAAAACATGAATTACCTACTGGTTATGCTACTAAAGTACACAGCAAGTGGTGTCCTTTTCTGTCATTATGGAGTAGATGCTAAGAGGTATATTAAGAAAAAAATTTCTAAAGACAGTGATTTAGCTTATAGATGTGTCACAATTGCTACTGGACGTTGGGGTTTATAGCTCAGCAGCACAGTGCCTGTCTGGCAAGGCAAGTACACGGCCCTGAGTTCAGTTCCTAGTATAGGTAGGTAGTTAGGTAGAATGAATTGCCACTGAAGGCTTTAAGACGACCCACACATTTGAGCCCCTCATTAGCCTCAGTAATTCAAAGTCTGTTCAGAAATGACATGCACTGCAAATGATGTCCCACTTCTAGTGAAGAACTACCTACTCTTCTGGAATGATGAAGGCCAGAATGCCACACGTCAGCAATATTCTTTAACTTATTATTTTTTTTTTTTTTCCCAGAACCAGGGATTGAACTCAGGCCCTTGCCTTAGCACTTCATAAACATTTATTTCAAGAGTCCTGCTAAGTCAGTAAAGTTACCCAGCCTGAGTCTGAACTATAGTTCTGTGATTACCTGATGTATTTATTAAAAGTTCCATGGACTAGGGATGTAGCTCAGTGGTAGAACATTTGCCTAGCATGAGCAAGGCCCTGAGTCTGATACACAGCAAGACAGACACACACACACACACACACACACACAGGCGCGCGCGTGCGCACACACACATAAATGTAATGGTCCATCACATACGCATAGTCCTCTCTATTTAGGGAGGCTGAGGTGGAAGGATCACTTGAACACATGACTTAGAAACCAGCCTCAGCAGGCTGGGGAGATAGCTCAGTGACCTAAGCACCTGCCTGACAAGTACAAGGTCTCATGTTTGATCCCTGGTACCACATATTGTGCTGGCCCCAGAAACCCAGGCAGTACCACATACCATGCTGGCCCCCAAACCCTAGGCATGCCATGGTGGCATATGCTTATAATCCCAGCACTGGGGAGGCTAGAACAGGAGGATCACTAGAAGTTGGAACTGCATAGCGAGAACCTGTATCAAAAAAACAAAAAATACAGCAAGCAAGCAAACAAGCAAGTAGCCTGGGCAACATAACAAAATCTTGTCTCCAAAAGCAAAAACAAGCACTTTTCTCATTTAATGCTCACCATCAACCAGGTAAAGTATAATTTAATCCTGATTTTATAGAGAGGAAATTGAAGCTTTAAGAGATTAAATAATTTGGCCCAGGGATATATTTCTGTGGTGCAAGAGGTCCTGAGTGTGCATGCGTGCACACACATACACACGTGTGATATTAAGTAACTTGACCAATTACAGAAAAACAGAATCAGTGTGATCTTGGAGCCATGCTCTAATGTGTGTTTTCAGTTTCTGCCTCCTTTTGCTTTTCTTTCAGGCTGGATTCATGCTGTATATACTCCTACAGACACATTAGTATTTGGAGGCAATTTTTTGCATAGCTTTAACATCCCCATGCAGTTAAAAATATACAACATTGAAGATCGGACACGGGTAAGTAATTTTATGGAACAGCTATTTGTATAGAGGTTTATTTCATTTAGGAGAGAGGTTGCAAGAGATTCATGGATAGTTTATCAGAACTTTGGCTTATAATGTTATTTTCACATATTAGGAATGAAAAGAAAGATAAAAATTTTAGGAAAATTAACTTACTTGGTTTTAGAAACATCAATTACTTGAAGTTCTTGATACCTTGGATTTTTATAAGAACAGAAATGAATATCTAATAATCTCTCAAGCCATTCTTTTCATTTTTCTGCTCATGAAATAATTTCTTGTGATTACTAATACTAAAATTGTTTTACTTTAATACGTAGGTGTATATATCCATTGGAACCTGATGTGGTGCATGTTTATAATACCAGCACTCAGGAGGGTAAAGCAGGAGGATCTTTGCAAGTTTGAGACCAGCCTGGGCTACATGAGTTGAAGACCAGCCTAAACTGCATAGTGAGATCCTATCTCAAAAAGACAAAAAAAAAACTTTCCTGGGGGTGAGGGACAGGGCCTTGCTGTATAGTTCAGGCTGGCTTCAAACTCAAGGTGATCCTATTGTTTCAGCCTCCCAAGTGCTTGGATTATGGGTATGTGCCACCACACCTAGTCAAACTTTCTGTAAAGACCCAAATAGTAAAGATTCTCTGCTTAATGGGCCCTAAATGTCAATTTTCTATGTCTTAACCATATTTTTTAAAGTATGGCTTCTTTTATTTCAAATAAGGAATCTTTCTATTTTTATTAAATTTCATTGGCTTCTCTGTATACTTGGTACAGTTAAAATATACAGTGAATATTTATTTATTTATTTATTTTTGAGCCAGGGTCTCCCTATGCAGTTGAAACTGGCTTTGAGCTCATTTGTATCCCAGGCTGGTCTCACACATACAACAATCCTCCTGCCTCAGCCTCCCATTCCCAGCTAATATTTTATCATTTATTTTAGTAAAAGTCACATTGCCATTAATCCCCTGCCCAAAAAATACTTCCTTTTACTTGAGACACACTTATTCCAACATCCACACTTAACTCCCATCATATTTTCTTTCTTTTTTTTGTATTTAGTACAGGGTCTACAGGGTCTCACTACACAATTAGGACTCATAGTGATCTTCCTGTTTTCAACCTCCCAAGTGATGGAATTACAGGCTTGCGTTACCACTCCCAGACTCAGTACACCCCAGGGGCAGGTCAGGCATGACATGCCTGTGACCAAACCCCCATTCCCTGTGCCTACCTAAGCAGGTGCTTTAGTACACTGAGTTATCTGGCCACCCTTCCCATCATACTTTCTGAAGCAATCTGGAAGTCCTCTTTTGTGAATGTCTTTATAAAGTACATCAAAAATACACTGAATGCTGCTGCTTAGTGCCATCCAACAGAAAAGCAGGCTCATAGAAACATTACAGTGTATCCTCATCTACTGTATTCACCAGATCCAGCACCATGCATCCTATGGCTTTTCCCCAAAGTCAGAATGATTGTGAAAGGTCATTTGGAACTCAAGACATTAAACAAGCCATAACAGTGCAACTAGACAGTTCTAAAATGAGCACTTCCAAAACCACTTTGAAAGTGTCAAGAACGATGGGATAACTTTATTTGAAGTGAGAAGTATTTTGAGGAGTATTAATGGTAGTGTGTTTAACCACAGTACTTTATGAAGAATACAAAGCAGAGTGTAAAGAAGTCAGTGTTTTAGGTTACTTTTGCCTACTAGTGTAGAACGTGTCTGTCTGTCTGTCTGCCCATCTATCATACCAAGAATCAAATTCAGGACCTTGTGTTTGCCAGGCAGGTGAAATTTACTTTTTAATTTGTATTGTTCCAAATCATTCTCTTAAAGCCTTAAAAGTTTCATTTAATTAGGACTTTTTTTTTCTAGTTTTGATATGGGGTCTTGCCATGGTACCCAGACTGGCCTTAAAAATGCTTGAATGCCCATAATCCTAGCATACTGGGAGGCTGAGGCAGGAAGACAGCAAGCTCAAGTCCAACCTGGGTACTTTAGTGAGATCCTTTCACAAAATGGAGGTTGGGATACTCTCTATTCTAAAACCCAAAATCTCTTATTAATACTTGCCCACTGAAATGGGACAGGTTCTTGGTGTTTCTGATTAGTCCCCCTAAATACCTTTTGTCTATAGTGTTCCTTTGCAGAGGCCAATATTCATTTTCTTTCTTTTCTTTTCTCTTTTCTTTCTTTCTTTCGTTCGTTTGTTCTTTCTTTCTTTCTGTATTTGGTATAGGGTCTTACTACACAGCTCAGACTCCTGTTTTCAGCTTCCCCAGTGCTGGATTACAGGCATGTGCCACCACGCCTAGACTCAGTGGCTGGCTCAGCATGCCCAGGGGTGGGGCTGGTGGTTCTGGGGATGGAACCCCAGTTCCTGCACTTGCCTAAACAGGTACTTAGTTTGCTGAACTATCTTGCCAGCCCCAAAGGCCAATATTTTCTAAGTTCATGGGTTGACTGGGGCTCATCTTTAAATGCCAGCTTGAGTTTGACTCTCTTAATTATTGTGATTCAGTTTGTCTTTCCCTGAAAAGTATCATCACCTTATCATTCTGTCTCCATGTAGGTTCCAAATAAGTTCCGCTATCCATTCTACTATGAGATGTGTTGGTATGTATTGGAGCGCTATGTGTACTGTATAACCAACCGTTCCCACCTGACTAAGGAATTTCAGAAAGAATCTCTCAGCATGGGTAAGTATTCTGTCTACATAAATTGTCTGATATTTTGCAAAAAAAAAAAATTTCATGGTACTGTGGATGAAATCCAGGGCCTTCACTCTGACCTACACCCCCAGCCCTTTTTCCATGTATTTATTTTGAGACAGAGTCTTGCTTAGTCACTAAAATGCATTCCCAGACTGGGCTCAAACTGGTGATTCTCCTACCTGAGCCTCCTAAGATGCTAGACTTGTATTTGAGGCCAGCCTGGTATTTGAGTTAAGACTTAATAAAAAATAAAAAAAAAAAGAGACTAGCCTAGTATAGCAAGCTCCTGCTTGAGACAAACAAAACAAAATAAACTTGTCCAGACATTTTACTAAATAGTTTATATTTATTAAATTTTTATTACTACCTGTGATATATATATAATTATCTCCATTTTATAAATGGGAACAATAAAGTTGAAAAAAAATTTTTTTAAACTTGTCCAGAATCTTACAGTTAATGAGTAAGTTACAGCTTGAATCACATTGGTGCAACTCTAAAATCTATGCTCTTAACCTTTGTACTCTTAACATTTCCCTCAACATCTATCATGAGAAATGTTTTACTGGTAGTTTCAGTATACATTTTTAGACTTTTTCCATGTCGCACATTGGAGAGAAGCCAATACTATAATATGCCGTGATCACAGGTTTCTTTGGATTCTTCAATCCAAAGAAGATACCTTTTTCTTTAGCATTTTCTTCTTACTGTATAACTTTGCTCATAGTTTAGACTCTCATGTGAAAATTTAAAAAAACTAATCCAACATAGGAAACTAAAGTATAGAATTGTATATACAGTATGATCCAATTTTGTTTTATTTATTTATTTGGGGCTCAGTGGTCTAAGCATCTGCCTGGCAAGCACAAGGACTCAAGTTTGATCCCTGGCACCACACGCTGTGCAGGCTCAAGACCCCCAGGGTGTGATGGTGTGTTCCTGTAATCCCAGCCCTGGGGAGGCTGAGACAGGAGAATTACTACAAGTCCAAGCGGAGCCAGGGAGATGGCTCAGTAGAATAAGTGCTTGCATGCAAGCTCAAGGGCCTGAGTGCAAGTCTGAGCTCCCTAGTTGAGACCCTGTATCAAATAAACAAATATATGTTTTTAAAATTTATTTACTTTTGTCTTTTTTAGACAGGGTCTTGCTGTGCAGTTCAGGCTGGCCTCAGCTCACTTGGTAGCCTAGGCTAGTCTCGAACTCACAGTAGTCTGCTGCCTCAGCCACCTGAGTGCATATACCACCATGCCCAGCAAATGTCCTGCTTTTGTCTTTGTTTATTTTTTTGAAACAAAGCTTCCCTAAGCAGTTCAGGCTGGCCTTGAATTTACTATATGGCCCAGGCTGTCCTTGGAATTCATAGTCCTCCTGCCTCAACCATCTAAGTGCTGGGATTACAGCCATGTACTACCACATGCAGCTGTTTGTGTCATTTTGACAGTTCAGCATGGCAGTGATACAAAAGGAGAAAACAAGTACTCTAAAAGTCAGTTGTCTCATTCTCTTCATTGCTGAGACAAAATACCTGATACCCAAGGTTAAAGGAGGAAAAGTTCATTTTGTTGGTGTTGTTCTTGTTGTTTTTGGCAGAACCAGGGATTGAACTCAGTGCCCTTGCACTTGCCAGGGAAGCACTTATGCCACTGAGCCATCTCCCCAACCCCAAAAAGTTCATTTTTGACTCTCACTTTAGTCAAGGTTTAAGTTCATAGTTGGCTGGCTCCAAGGTAGATCAACAGGGCAGAGGGGCATTACAGAGGAAAAACAGTTCACGACAAGTAAAAGGTAGAAGAAGTAGCAAGCAGCAAATGACCAGCAACAACCCTCTTCCTGCCCCCTCCTCTTTTTGTCTTTTTGTGACAGAATTTCACTGTGTATATCAGGCTGGCCTTGAACTCACTTTGTAGTCCAGACTGGCCTCAAACTCACAGCAGTCTTCCTGCCTCAGCCTCCCAAGTGCTGCTGCCCAATTTTTTTTAAAAGTATATCTAATGGAGTCAGGTATAGTGGTTTACACTTGTAATTGCAGCACATGGAAGGCTCAAGCAGAAGGATCACCGGTAGTTCCAAGCCACCCTGACTTAATATATCAAGACCCTGTCTTAAAAACAACAACAAAGGATTATGAGTTCAAGCCCATCCTGGGCCAACAAATTAGTGACTTCAAGAGACCTTGTCTCAAAACAAAAAATAAGAAAGGACTGGGACAATAGCTTATTGTGAAGGAGCCCTTCAGAACAACCTCCCTTCTCCCCCTCCCAGTCATATACACATATACATAAGGAAAGATGGAAAGAAAATACAGTACATCATTCAGTTGTTATTCCAGAGTAGAAAGGTAAGGGTGACGTACTTCCTTGTAACATCATGTACTTTTTAAATTACTAGTACTAAAGATATGCCATAGGACTAGTAAACATCACTGTGTTAACTATCAACATTTTCCTTTAAAAGAAAAAAAATTCGTTGTACTGTCCATGTCGCTGGGATTTGAAATGCCTGTAAAGCATTTTATTTACTTTATATTGTCTGTTCTTTTAGAAGATAATAAAATTATAATCTCAAATTTAACCTTAAATTTGAAAGTAACATGTAGCCTCTTTCATGGGTAGCTTGTTTTTAGTATACAAAGAGTTCTCAATATTGATCATTACTTTAGTTGTCCTACTAGAGCAGGATCTACCTATTACCATGATATTCAGCAGTGGGCAACTGAGTTGGAATGAAGAGAGACGATGTTTAGATGTCAGAGCTCCATCATTTATAATCTCAAGCCCCTTTCCATACCACCTATATGTCTTAGTGATTGCATGGCCAAGTGACATGGTCTGTCTCCACTTTTTCTTTGTGTTGGTAGATTTGGAGTTAAATGGATTGGAGTCTGGAAATGGGGATGAGGAAGGAGTAGACCGAGAATCACGACGCTTGAGCAGTAGGCGTTCTGTGCTTACCAGCCCTGTAGCCAATGGGGTCAACCTGGATTATGATGGCCTGGGCAAAACCTGTCGAAGTCTTCCGAGTCTGAAGAAAACTTTGTCTGGGGACTCATCCTCTGACTCTAGCCGGGGATCCCATAATGGCCAAGTGTGGGACCCCCAGTGTAGCCCCCAAAAGGACAGGCAAGTGCATCTGACCCATTTTGAGCTCGAAGGCCTTCGCTGCCTTGTAGATAAGTTGGAATCTCTGCCACTGCACAAGAAATGTGTCCCCACAGGAATAGAAGATGAAGATGCCCTTATTGCTGATGTAAAGGTAAGAAACTATTACCTGGCTAAAGCAATCAGTTTCTAATTTTAAAGGGAGAAAGTATGGGAATTTAGTATAATCTCTCGTTCAACCACAGAGAAGTTAATAAGTACATGTGCTTGTTAGTGCTGCTCAATGTTTTGAATCCTAGAAGTTAGGTTCCTGTTCAAAAATAATTACATTTTATATGTTGAGTTAGGATTTAAATCCAGTCTTTAAAACACAGAATTTAAGCTGACCCCCAAAGTAAATGTGAGCCTGAGAAAACATGTACAGTAAGCTTATTTTGTGTTGTGTTAAAGCAGCCTGTTGTAGAACAAAAGGGAAACTAATAGTCTCATCCTAAGCAGATTGGGAGACAATTGTTTCATGTTCTTTGAGTGGGTTTAATATGTTTAATTTCAGTAATATTACATCAGGGCAACTTCCAAGAAAAGTCTCATTTTAAGCATAATCCATATGTGACTTTATCAGGTTTTAGTATGTCATAGTATATCATTATATGTACCCAGCATTGTGTATTTTTCTTGAAGAGGTCTTCCAACATAAGTTTAAAAAAAAAAAAATTGCCTACCTCTTATAGTTAGTCTCAAAGAAGTGAACTTATTTCTGTGAAGCCCTGACTTTGGTTCTGTGAACTTGAAAGAACTCTCTCATCCTCCTCCCCTCTTACTTTTCCTTTGTGTCTATCCCAAAATCATCCCCCCACCCCATTTTTTCTCTGGGATCTTTCTCTGTTTCTGTCTGTCCACTACCCTCCCCCCACCTTCCTCTCTTTTGAGATCTCTTTATTTGGCTGTCTCTTTTCTGAGAATTTGCCATGTTGCATAGGCTGACCTCCAGTTCCTGAGCACAGACTATCCTGCTGCCTTGCTGACCCACTCTTCTAAGTAGCTTGGGCTATAGATAGTATGTCACTGTACCCAGCATTATTTTTTTACCCTTCCTTCCTCCCGTCAGTATTTTAAGGACCCTATGAAGAAAGATTTCCAAGAGTATGTCTTGTAAATTTATTTGATCTGGATATCTATGCCTCTATCCCTCCTTCCCTTTTTATCTCTTCCTTCTTGTCTTCCTTCTTCCCTCTCCCTCTTCCTCCTCCTTACCCTTTCTTCCTTGTCTCAGTTCTCCCCTCCCCATTGTATTTATCATACCCAGAGTCTTGTGTGTGCTAGACAAACTGTTTACCACTGAGCTTCATCCCTAGCCCACAATTTCCTTTTTACATCAGAATCTGGATCATACATATCTTGGGTGTGTGTAATAGAAAGTTAAGACCAAAGTTCATAATAAATGTTATTTTTTTAAACTGCCACATAGATTATTTTAAGCCATAGGAATTTTTAGAATAGTTCTGTCAACCCATCCACCCCATAAAAATGGACTAAATATCTCATATCTTTCCCATCCCTGATTCTTGATTCAGGCTTTGCTTTATTTGCTTTTGTTTTGTATACCGGGGATTGAACTCAGAACTCTGTGTTTACCAGGCAAGTGCTTATTCTACTGAGCTATCTCCTGGGCCCTAATAGTTGAGATTTATTGGGGTGGGGGGCCTAGCTCAGGCTGCTTGAGGGAGGGTCTGGTAATGCAGATGGAGGTGGGCATCAAACCAAGGTGTCCTGCACCTGACTGCATTTGCATAAGCAGGATTTTATACTGAGCTAACCAGCAGGCCCCCAGACTTTGTTTTCTTGAGACAGGGTCTTGCCTCTGTAGTTCAGGCTGGTCTTGATCAGATTATATAATCAAGTTGATCTTAAACTCAGGGCAATCTTTTTGCCTCAGCCTCCTAAGTGTTAGAACTGCAGGCATGTGCCACCATGCCTGGCTGATTCAGGTGTTTGTAGATACCATATAACCAGCTGTGATGTTCCCCTGCTTTTGGCATCTCAGGAAAAGAATTTCAAAACTGAAATAGGACCTCTTTTTATTCTAAGTTGACATTTAAATTATGTATAATGTGTTCATACATCAGTAAAAAGGCAAACAGTTACAGAAACTAAAAATGATGGTAACTCAGTGAGGTTGTTCCTCTTCAGTGTCAGTAGAAACTGGGCAGTTGGTGGTAAAGTTTAGTTCTATAAGGTTTGCTTTAAAAGAGGCAGGTGGTGTTGTGGCTTTTATTTAAAGGAGGGCATGACATTGTTCCAGGTGAGTGTCGCATTTCCATGATTAATGTGTAACAAAAGAAATTTAGCCATACTTTTCCAGACTCACAAGTTAGATACCAGACTCACTTAATGCCCATGAGTGAACAAAGGACATTTGAGGGTTTTTTTTTTCTGTTGTGATAGTACTTAAATAAATTATATAATCTTGAGTGTTTGAGTGTAACATTGTTGCAGTCCCTTTCTCATTGCCAAGACACAATACCTGACACTTGCAGATTAAAAGAATAGAGTAGAAGGACTAAGTACCTGCTTAAGCAAGCACAGTGACTGGGTTCAGTCTCTAGTACCACATGCCATGCCTGCCACGCCCCGATGCACTGAGCCAGCCACCCAGACTGGGCGTGATGGCACACTCCTGTAATCCCAGCACTGGGGAAGCTGCAAACATTACTACAAAGAGGTCCTAGGAAGCTCAAAGTCCTGAGTTCCACCCCTGGTACCAAAAAAAAATTTTTTTAATTAATAATAGGGGCCAGGGAGATGGTTCAGTAGAATAAGTGTTTCCCAAGCAAGTGCAAGGGCCTGAGTTCAATCTCCAGTTCCACAAAAAGATAAATAATAATAATAATAATAATAATAATAATAATAATAATAGAAGAGAGGTTTATTTAATGCACAGTTTGTAGAAGTTTCAGTTGATAGCTAGCCCCCATGCAGGATAGCATGGCAGAGAGGGGATGGCAGCAAAGATCAAGCATGGTAAACAGGGAGCAGGAGCCAGTCAAGAAGGGAAATAAATCTTTCTAGGCCATACCCCCAGTGACCTCACTTTTCTACCCAGATGCCACCTCCTAATAGCAGATTCTTTATAAACCCGCATAGTCCCAACCAAAGGTCCAACCTATGGTTATATGAGGCTTTAAGGGAATATTTCATTACTTGTTTTCTATATACATCCCTCTATATGTGGCTAGTTCATCATGAATGTACATGGGAAACAAATTGTGACTGAGTCTTGTTAACATCTATAATTGTCTTTAGGAATCCTATGAAGAAAGATTTCTAAGATTATATCATAAATTTTTTGAATGTGTGTGTCCATTTTTTAATTCATGAAAAAATATATTTTGAGTTCTAAGGGCAGTGTCTAGATAGATTTGATATTACTGAATCCAGTTGTAGAAAGTCATATTATACTCCACTAAGCAATTGTACAAGGTCAGTGATCCTGATTGAAATATATAGACTCCCTTAAGTAAAGTCATTGGAGTGATTAAACAAAAATTTGAAGCTGGTTGTGGTGCCACACCTGTAATACTGGTACTCTGATAGGCTGAGGTAGGAAAATACAACTTTGATCCCAGTCTGCTGCTTAGCAGTTTTAGGAAGACCGTGTCTCAAAAAAAAATGGGCAAGGGGAGATATATTCAGGGCAAGGACCTTGGGATCAGTTCCTAGTACCACTAAAACAGCCAGTGTGAGAAGATACCAGTGTTAGATCTCTTACAAGTAGTTTAATTTACAATCAGATAGATTAATTATTCCTATATTTGAACAGTTATGTTTAGTGAGAGACTAGGATAGTGTGTTTAGGGTTTGAATTCTTTTGAGAATCAGACTGAAAAGAAAAACAAGTGAAGTAAAAACAAAAACAAAGTTTACCTTTCTACAAAAAAAGGAATTGTTTCCTTTTAAAATCTCTCTGGCTGGGGATAACCCACTCAGGCCCCCCTTCTGTCCCTCTCTAGGACAGGAGCTTTCTTTCCCCCCAATAAATATAGTCTGCTCTTAAAAATATGTATATGCATACACACACACACGCACGCACACATATATACATACATATATCTGGTTTGCCTGGCATGGTGGCTCACACCTCTAATTCCAGCACTCTAGAGGCTGAAGTGTGAACATCACTATGAGTGTAAGCTTGGACTACATAAGGAGACTGTCTCAATAAATTAAACCAATCAATCTATCTATCTCCCTAGCTGGGCTTGACTGAGCAGGAGTTGTTATCATGGTAGTTGGCGTCTGCCTCAAGAAAGAATCAAAAGGTCTGGTACAAGAAGGCCAGGAGCCAAGACTTTGACCTAAGGCTTTTGGTCAAGCTATTCAGGTGTTTGCCAGATGAACCAACTTCACCTTTAACCAAGTTGTGTTGAAGAGACTGTTCATGATTTACACTCCTCAGTCACCTAGGTCCCTTTCCTGGATGATCCAAAAGATGAAGTTTCTTTGCTGGGAAAATAAAACTACTGTGGTCATGGGGACATAACAGATAACATGCAGGTTTAGGAGGTGCCCAGCCTGAAGGTTTATGCCCTAAGTGAGCATCTGGGCCAGTAGCCATATCCTCAAGGCTGGGGATCTTATCCTCAGCTTTGACCAGCTGGCCCTGGATTCCCCCAAGGGCCGAGGTACTGTCCTGTTCTCTGCTCTACACAAGGGCTGAGAGATGTACTGACATTTCTGCAAGGCCCTAGGACCCTGCACAGCCACACCAAACTCTATGTCTACTCCCAGAGCTGAATGATCAAACACACCAGTGGTAGATAAGCCAGCCTAGGCTATAGGAACTAACCTGGGATCTCGCCATTATTACAGAGTTTAGAAGCAGGCATTGTATGTGCAGACCTGTCATCCCAGTATTTTGGAGGCAAAAGAAGGAGAATTACTGTGTGTTTAGGGCCATCCTGGGCTACACAATGAATTCAAGGTCAGCATTGACTACATGGTGAGATTCTGTCACAAAAGCAAAAAGATTTTTAGATGTTTAAAAAAGAAAGAAAAGAAGAAATCACTCTAGTTTTCAGAAATAACTAATAGAAGAAATAAGAAGAAAAGTAGTGATACAAGAAATCCATAATTTCACATTCTCTGGAAGAAAAGTCCAGTTCAGTGTGATGATAAAAGGACTTTGAATATTCTAAAATAAGGGCCTGCCAAATAATTCAGCGAATTAAAGCGCCTGCTTAGGCAGAGAGCAAAGGCTGGGGTTTGATTCCCAGCTTTCTGTACCAGCCCCACCCCCAAGGCACACAGAGCCATCGATGGAGACTGGGCATGGTGGTGCACACCTGTGATCCCAGCACCTGGAAGGCTGAAAAAAAAAATCACTACAAGTCCAATCT